>WNWK01004894.1:0-130536 GCA_009830355.1 Cherax destructor
TTTGACAAGTGTGACCATGGTGTAATAGCACACAAAATGCGTGATAAAGGAAGAACAGGAAAAGTTGGTAGATGGATCTATAATTTCCTAACAAGTAGAACACAAAGAGTAGTAATCAACAGAGTAAAGTCTGAGGCAGCTACTGTGAAAAGCTCTGTTCCACAAGGCACAGTACTCGCTCCCATCCTGTTCCTCATCCTCATATCGGACATAGACAGGGATATAAGCCACAGTGCCGTGTCTTCCTTTGCAGATGACACCCGAATCTGTATGACAGTGTCCACCGTTGAAGACACTGCAAGACTCCAAGCAGACATAAACCAAATCTTTAAATGGGCTGCAGAAAACAATATGAAGTTCAATGATGAGAAATTTCAATTACTCAGATACGGAAAACGTGAAGAAATTAAAATATCATCGGAGTACAAAACTAATTCCAACCACACAATAGAGCGAAAAACTAATGTCAAAGACCTGGGAGTGATCATGTCAGAGGATCTCACCTTCAAGGACCATAACACCGTAGCAATTGCATCTGCTAGAAAAATGACAGGATGGATAATGAGAACCTTCAAAACCAGGGATGCCAAGCCCATGTTGACACTTTACAGATCGCTTGTTCTATCTAGGCTGGAATATTGCTGCACACTAACTGCACCTTTCAAGGCGGGTGAAATTGCTGACCTTGAAAATGTGCAGAGAACCTTCACCGCACGCATAAGTGCGATAAACCACCTCAACTACTGGGAACGATTGAAGTTCCTAAACCTGTACTCTCTAGAACGCAGGCGGGAGAGATACATTATTATATACACATGGAAAATTCTCGAGGGATTAGTACCAAACTTGCACACAAAAATCATTCCGTACGAAAGCAAAAGACTCGGCAGGCGATGTAACATCCCCCCAATGAAGAGCAGGGGTGCCACTAGCACGTTGAGGGACAACACAATAAGTGTCAAGGGCCCAAGATTGTTCAACTGCCTCCCAGCATACATCAGGGGGATTACCAACAAACCCCTGGCTGTCTTCAAGCAGGCACTGGACAAGCACCTAAAGTCGGTACCTGACCAGCCAGGCTGTGGCTCGTACGTTGGACTGCGTGCGGCCAGCAGTAACAGCCTGGTTGATCAGGCTCTGGTCCAACATGATGCCTGGTCACAGACCGGGCCGCAGGGGCGTTGACCCCTGGAATTCTCTCCAGATAAACTCCAGGTATGTGGGACTCCGTCAAAAGCATGCATTGCTCATATGGAGGGCATGGTTAAATATCTAACCGAAAATGAAAATCCGCATTCAGTCATTACAAAAGAATCAGCCGAGCATACAATAAATTTCTTGTCTGCTGCAGCGTGGACAGCCCCTTCTACTTCCCCTCCCCACCAATCGATGCTATGTTTGTTACTAATATTTGAGGTGCAACTTCATGAGACTTTTGATAAACGTGTGTAAGAGAGAGAGAGAGAGAGAGAGAGAGAGAGAGAGAGAGAGAGAGAGGGGGAAGAGTGAGTGAGAGAAGGAGAGCTAGTGTATATCAATACATGAATATATATTTTATGTTGTGTAAGTGCATATATACATATACACTACATACGAATACACACACAGATAGGGGGGGATATGATAACAACATATAAAATACTGAGAGGAATTGACAAGATGGACAGAGACAGGATGTTCTAGAGATGAGACACAACAAGGGGTCATAATTGGAAGTTGAAGACTCAGATGAATCACAGGGATGTTAGGAAGTACTTCTTCAGTCACAGAGTTCTCAGGAAGTGGAATACTAGTCTGGGAAGTGACATAGTAGAGGCAGGATCCATACATAGCTTGAAGAAGAAGTATGATAAAGCTCATGGAGCAGGAAGAGTGACCTAGAGCTGTGAATTGACCCTTGCAACCACAACTAGGTGAGTACATACACACACAAATATTTACCAAGATTCTGATAAAGTTGCACCTCAAATATTGGTTCCGAACATAACCAACTGATGACTTCACTCCACAAACCCAACTTAAATTCTTCAAAGACAAACAACGGTTTCAGTTTCCATCGGAAAGAATAAAAATAGAAGAGAAAACTATGTACCTTATAAAGTACACTCTGTAAGAGGCAACTAAGTAGCAGAGACGACTAAAAGAAAATACTCCAAAAAAAAAAATTAATCTTCCAATAAGACGACTAAGAAATACGAATTCCTCACCAGAAGAGGAAGTTATGCTTTCTGTTAAGAGAAGTCGATTCCAGGAGAAAAACTTTATTGACACAGGAAGTCATAAACAGGTAAAAGGAAGATAAAAGTTCAGGAGATAACTTTGGAACTGGACGAGCAGTGATAAATTAACTCGGAAGAGATTAAAAAAAAACGCGAAAGAGGGAGGTGGAAAGATGTGAGAAGGTGGACGGAAGAATATACGGTGAAAAGGAATTTGAAGTATGTCAGAGAAGGTGGAGGGAAAGATGTATAGAAGGGGGAGGGAGCATGAAGAATGTCATGATGAGGGAATTAACGAGAATGTCCTCAGGAGGGACTGAGCGTAAATGATGTAATTAAACAAAAGGAACTTTAACGATGTCTGGAAGCTGGAAGAAATTTGAAGGATGCCACGATAAGTGATAGTCTGAGGATGTCAGGGGGTGGGAGAGAACACTAAGGCCGTCAGGAGATGGAAGGAAACTGAAGGAGGAGAGAGTGAAAGTCAGAGCTTCTTGGAGTGAGAATGAAAGTAAGAGTGAGAGTGAGAGTTAAGGATATCAGGACGACATAGGTAGAGTAATTTATGAAGCTCAAGTAGGAGACTTAGCGAGTGGAGGCACGAGCAAGATTAAACTAGGGAGAAAAAGAGAGAGAGAGAGAGAGAGAGAGAGAGAGAGAGAGAGAAGAGAGAGAGAGAGAGAGAGAGAGAGAGAGAAGAGAGAAAGAGAAGGGAGAAGAGGAGAGAGAGAGAGAGAGAGAGAGAGAGAGAGAGAGAGAGAGAATAATGAATTTATTTATTTATGTTGAAAATCATCACACGTGTATTTTCTTAAATAATGTTCTCTATGTCAATTTTGGGGAATAATTTATTATCAACTGCAAATACTTTGATGTTGCTATTAGTTCCTCTTGGCAAATCATTTATATAAACGTAAAAAAACAATAGGGTTTGTAATGATAATGTAAGAACTCACTATTGACACCTGTCCACAATAACATTACTGGGGCAAGTAATGATCCCTGTGGAACCCTTCTAGTAGGGACTCCTGCCCACAATGTCATTACTTTGGCAGGTAATGATCTAGGGACACTTGTTCACAGTAACATTATTGGGCAAGTAATGATCCTTATGGAAACCCTCTAAGGACACCTGCTCAAAATGATATTACTTGAGTTAGTAATAATCCAAATAGAACTCCTCCAGTGACGCTGTCCACAAAGACATTTTTACTCTCGTAGAATTGTTCTCATTCTTTTACGTCCATTTTTTGTTTCCTCTTTCAAACACAAAATATCATTTTTTTTATAGCAAGAGTTCACCATTTATTTCTCCCGCATTTTGTAGTTTTGGAAAAGCCTAGTTTTGGAAAGCGTTTTGAAATAGTTTAGTGTCGTGTAATGTCCGTAACTTCACCATAGAAACACAATTTATTGAATCCACAGGTTATTTTTTTTGTCTTCTCGTGTTTATGTTCTTCTGTGAATGTCTTCCCGTGCCATTTTTTATGTTTGTCTGCATGTACTCACCTAATTGTACTCACCTGATTGTGGTTGCAGGGGTCGAAACTCAGCTCCTGGCCCCGCCTCTTCACTGTCCGCTACTGGGTCTCTGCTCTCCCTGCTCCATGAGCTTTATCATACCTTGTCTTAAAACTATGTATGGTTCCTGCCTCCACTATATCTTTCTCTAGACTATTCCACTTCCTGACTACTCTATGGCTGAAGAAATGCTTCCTAACATCCCTTTGACTCATCTAAGTCTTCAGCTTCCAGTTGTGTCCCCTTGTTTCTGTGTTCCCTCTCTGGAACATCCTGTCACTGTCTACCTTGTCGATTCCCAGCAGTATTTTGTATGTCGTCATCATGTCTCCTCTGACCCTTCATTCCTCCAGTGTTGTTAGTCCTATTTCCCTCAACCTTTCTTCATAGGACAGTCCCCTGAGTTGTGGAACTAACCTTGTCGCAAACCTTTGCACTTTCTCTAGTTTCTTTACGTGCTTGACCAGGTGTGGGTTCCAGACTGGTGCTGCATATTCTAGTATGGGCCTGACGTACACGGTGTACAGTGTCTTGAACGATTCCTTGTTAAGGTAACGGAACGCTAATCTTAGGTTTGCCAGTCGCCCATATGCTGCCGTAGTTATCTGGTTGATGTGTGCCTCCGGAGACGTGCTTGGCGTTATACTCACCCCAAGGTCTTTCTCCTTTGCCGAGGTTTGTAGCCTTTGTCCGCCTAGCCTGTACTCTGTCATCGGTCTTCTTTGCCCTTCTCCGATCTTCATGGTGGGATTGAATTCGAGAAGCCAGTTGCTAGACCAGATGTCAAGCTTGTCCAGGTCTGTTTGAAGTCCTACTTGGTCCTCTTCCGATGTGATTCTCCTCATTAATTTCACATCATCTGCGAACAGAGACACTTCTGAGTCTATCCCGTCCGTCATGTCATTTACATATACCAAGAATAACACTGGTCCTAGGACTGACCCCTGCGGTACACCGCTCGTCACAGGCGCCCACTGTGATACCTCATCACGCACCATGACCTGTTGTTGCCTCCCCGTGAGGTATTCCCTGATCCATTCCAGTGCCCTTCCTGTTAATACATGCTTGTTCTTCCAACTTCTTTACTAATCTCATGTGAGGAACTGTGTCGAAGGCCTTCCTGCAGTCCAGGAAAATGCAATCAACCCACCCTTCTCTCTCTTGCCTTACCTCTGTTACTTTATCATAGAACTCCAGGAGATTTGTTACACAGGATTTGCCTTCCCGGAATCCATGCTGTCTGGTGTTTATTAACCTGTTCAGCTCCAGATGCTCCACCATTCTTTTCCTGATGATTTTCTCCAGGACTTTGCTCACTATACACGTAAGTGACACCGGTCTATAGTTTAGTGCCTCTTTTCTGTCTCCTTTTTTAAAGATGGGGACTACGTTGGCCTTTTTCCATACCTCAGGTAGCTGCTCAGTTTCAAGGGATGTGTTGAATATTATGGTAAGTGGCACACTCAGTACCTCACCTCCTTCCCGAAGAACCCACTGGGAGATATTGTCCGGACCCATCGTCTTTGAGGTATCAAGGTCACTGAGTAACTGCTTCACCTCCTCCTCAGTTGTGTGTATGCTCTCTAACACTTGATACATCCCTTGTTGGTGACGCACCCCGTCCTGTCTACCCAGCTGCCTTTCTTCCTCCACTGTAAATACTTCCTTAAACCTCAAGTTGAGCTCCTCACATACCTCTTGATCGTTATTTGTGAGTTCCCCATCCTCTCTCCTCAGCCTTATCACCTGGTCCTTGACTGTTGTCTTCCTTCTGATGTGACTGTACATCAGTTTCTGGTCGGACTTAACTTTTGATGCTATGTCGTTTTCGTACTGTTTCTGGGCCTCCCTCCGTACAGCTCCGTATATCTGTCTGTGTGCGTGTGGGCATGTTTGAGTGTATGTCTGCTTTTGAGTATGTCTGTATGCTTGTGTGTATGTTTGCCCGTGTTCACGTGTACATTTGCCAGTGTTCGTGTGTTTATGCCTGTGTCTGTGTTAGAGTGCGTGTTTGCCTGCGTCTGCTTGTCTTTCGGATAAACGAACAAATGTTTGTAACTCACCAGCAGTGAAGGATAAACTCAATTCTCCCAGGCAGGAGCTGCGAAAACAAGCAAATTTCGGATCATGAGAGTAAAGGTGGGTGAGGGTTTATACTGCGTGTTCGAGCTACGCTGACACCCCGGGTATTCCAGAACGGAGTGGGACGCCAGAACAGGCAAGAAGAGATGAGGGAATTCTCTGGAAGGCGTGGTAAGGGAACAGTAGCGAGGAAGGAGGTGCGTGTGAGAAAGACGAGAGGGAATCTGAAAAAGTGTGAGGAACTCATGAAAGTAATCTAGAAAGTGTGAGAGAAAGAAGGGAAGTAAACTGGAAAGTGTGAAAGGGTAAAGAAAAGGGAGTCTGGAAAATGTGAAGGAACGGATCCCCAGTGGAAATAAGACACTTTGTTTTATTTTTTGGGGGGGTTATCCTAGGTAAACCATACTACTGGTGGGGTTAGAACCCACGATCAGAGTCTCTCAAAACTATGTATGATAATTGTACTTATGTGTACTTGCGCCTAAATAAACATACTTAAGGTAGGTTTAGTAATGGATTCCGGGAAGTGTTATGAAGAACGGAATCTAAGGCATGGGAGGGAAAGAAGAAATGGAATCTAATAATAGCAAAGATCTACATAGTTTGCGGGCGAGTAAATTATTTACGAAAGGAATGGAATCTTTAACGTGGAATGGAATGAATATTCATTTAGAACGTATGAAAAGGTTGAAAGGTATTTGGAATGTGTTAAGGGAATGCAATAGACATTACTAATAATGCTCAATGATATCATAAGTGTGAGATATATAGTTACCAGCAGGCGAGAGAGTAGTTGTATCTAGACATCTAAATAGTGTGAGTGAAACAAGCCTTAAGGCTGGAATAGGATGCAGGACACCGTAGTCGTGAAGAGTCTTCAGACTCTTCACGACTACGGTGCTCTTCAACAACTCCAAAGCTGAGGGACTAATTACTTCATATTTTGTGCATAGTTCTACTGACTTCCAATTATATCCTTGAATTTGTATTCATGAAGCCAATGGTTGACGAAACGTCTACAATAATGATACCCAGATGTTACACATGTGTCTAATTTTTATCTTGTCGGTATTGTATACCATTCATACCCAATCTTTAAACTAGGAGCTGGTCTCCTAGTCTTAAGATTCGCCTGTGATGGGTGAGTTATTTGGAACTTGTTAGGAGGAAGTTAGGAGGAATAGAGGGAAGTGTGTGAGAGAGAAGGGTGTAAATTCCGGAAATGAATTAACAAACTCTGAGATTCGAGTACATAAACTTTTAAATAAATTGAAACCTAAACCAAATAAAGCGAACCAGTGATTGGAAGATGCACGTAAATGAATAAAATTGAGAAAACGTGAAAAAAGTCTGTAAAATATTAAAGAAAAATCTGAAAATCCTTGAAAAAGTGTAAAATAACAGAAGAAAGTTATGAGAAAACAAGAAAAAGATCTGCAAAAAACAACATGAGAACTAATGTACACAGCAATGAAATCAAGAGAAGAGTCATGTAACCTGAGAGAGAATATCATGCTTACATTTCCAAATGAGACGAGGAAAACCTTTCATGCTGCTAGACAAGACTATGAATTGTTTATGAGATAGTAATAAATACAGCATTTCCAGACAGTGATGAATTCTCATTACATGACGAATCCCGAGACTTCCTTTCACAGAAACAGCCTGATTCTAGATGGGTTTTTGAGCGAAGACAACCGTGAAAAAATTAATAAAAGCGCGTCAGAATAGTACTGGCCTCACAAAAAAAGTATCGCTGACTAGAGAAGTCTTTTGGAAGCCAAAGGACAGATGAATTCTCTGGAAGATCTAGCGATTAATAACTTGTATATAAAAGAAGAGTAAGGCACCGTTTATTGGAAAGGCTGTCCGGAAACTGTAGATGAGTGAATGTTCTTCATGTAAGTTCTTAATAAACTGATGGTCTGTGCTGGCGTCTGCCGTAGCTCCTGGCATATTATCGCCAGACAACTGTACAAAAATAAATGTCTGTCCTCCATTCATCAGTTTTCTTGAGTCTTTGATAAACCAATAATACTGCGCAGGCCTTCTGAAAGCCCCTGAGTAACTGACTCAGTGAAAGTTCAAATTGGGATTATTTGGATTATTAGGTATCCCCCGGGGGGAGGAGGGTTATAGTTAAGTGGATGACCGACATTTTTTCTTTCTCCAAACTTTTGTTTATAACATGAAAAAGCCTCATCTCACTGGAAAACATCCCAAGATTCTTGAGATGATCGATATAACATTTTTCAAGTTTTTTTTCCCCCCTGATTGACTTCTATCCTTCTATACTGGTGTTTCCTATTTTGAACAAGGAAGAGTTACTGTGTGTAGGTACACAATTTTATGTTTAAAATTGATTGGAATTGTTTTCCAGTTAAATCACGTTTACTATAATATATTATGCCTCTTTTAAGCGGCTTAAACATTTAACGGCTGATGTCTCTAACAGATATGATGGTACCCAGTAAGTGTTACCAAATCATCACCTATACAATGGTTATTATTATAAACCTAATTTTTAAAGGGATGGACCTGTGAGCCGGTGGAAGGCCTCGATCAGATGACCAAAACCCACATCAGGAAGCAGTTGTCCTCTTGACGAATCTTACCTAACCTAACCTAACCTTACCTCACATAACCTAACCTAACCTTACCTCACCTAACCTAACCTAACCTAACCTAACCTAACCTAACCTAACCTAACCTGACCTAACCTAACCTTACCTAACCTAATGGAAATAAATGGTATAAAATACCGACACAATGGAAAAATAAACACATAAGCAGTATAATGTGATCCTTTATTGCAACGTTTGCCCACGCAGTGGCTTTATCGAGTCACAGACAGGTCTACCTGAAAATGAGCAACATGGAGATATATATAGGGTACAGTCAGTGGAGAAGCTGGGTGATGACAGTCTTAAAGTAGTGTGATAGTTAAAAACATGGTGACTTAAGTGATCTGCAGTGTACCATTCTGAGTTCTGTGGATGTGAAGAAGCTGGCAATAGGTTCAGCATGTTGTAGAAGCCGTTGTTCTGGTTGAGTGTTGGATATACAGATGAGTGATGATTCTGGATTCTTCGGTATTGCGGTTGTCTTCTCTGGCGATGAGTCTTGCGTTTCTGTAGTTGATTAAATGGTTGTGTAAATTTCGGTGTTGAAATGCCTGTGTTCAACACCGAAATTTACACAACCATTTAATCAACTACAGAAACGCAAGACTCATCGCCAGAGAAGACAACACGCAATACCGAAGAATCCTAGAATTATCACTCATCTGTATATCCAACAACTTCAACCAGAACAACGGCTTCTACAACATAGCTGAACCTATTGCCAAGAAACTTCTTCAACGCTATCCCACCTAGAACTCAAGAATGGTACACTGCAGGTCCTTTAAGTCACACAATGTTTTTAACTATCACACTACTTTTAAGACTGTCACATGCAGCTTTTTCCACCTGACCCAGCATTCTCCACCTGACTGTACCCTATATATATCTCCATGTTGCTCATTTTCCAGGTAGATCTGTCTGTGACTCGATAAAGCCCACTGCGTGGGCGAAACGTTGTCAATAAAGGATCACATTATACTGCTTATGTGTTTATTTTTCCTTACCTAACCTAACCTAACCTAACCTGACCTAACCTGACCTACCTAACCTGACCTAACCAGCATGTATAGTATGCGTGTAGCTGCAACTTTGACAATTTTCTAACATTAAAAAAGTCTTAGATTCGCTGGATTCCGAGCAAAAAGTGGATAATTACTTTTTGGACTGGCTCAAAATTACAGTGAAGGTGGACTTTATTAATAGTTTCGCACACACCTGGAGTTGTGTAAATTATAATTTGTAGGTTTATTAAATTAATTGGCCTTTTAACCCTCAACACGGGTGTGTCTTAATGAGAATTATTTTTGTACTAAATCTGGACTGAATAATTGCCAAGTTGATGAATTTATTGAAGAAATTGTAATACTGAAATGTCTGGTTTCATGTAATAAGTTGTGAATGTTCATCCAATCAACTTCAAATCGTCAGGAAGATTTGGATTGTTATTAGATTGTGCATGTCCTAATTAACGAAATGTTTTTTCACCCCTCTGCTTTCCCTCTGCTGTCCCGTCTGTTGTCCCCTCTGCTGTCCCGTCTGTTGTCCCCTCTGCTGTCCTGTCTGCTGTCCCCTCTGCTGTCCCGTCTGTTGTCCCCGCTGCTGTCTCGTCTGATATCTTTGTGATGGAGTGAATGATGATGAGAGTGTTTCTTCGTTTGCCGGTCACATTCCCTAGGTGAGAAACGGCCGATATGTTAAAAAATATATATATATTTCCCTTTAAATACCATAACTTCTGGGCGTCTTAAATTGGTAAAAGCCGACACTTCTTATAGAAAGCATTATAACCTCTGTATTTAAATTGTGTCAGTGGAGATTTGCTAATATACTAACAGAGTCACAAGTTTGAAATCGTTGGACACTGAGTGATAACAACAGAATGTCACATCTGATCATAATTTAATGGAGATTTCTAATTTTAGTGGGCTTTGTAATTTGCTAATTTCTTTAATATTTTTTTTTTTTGGGAGTATCATTCATTGACATTTTGTTGTAGATGTTTTCTTTATGTTTCATCACCCCTATCTCTCTCTCTCTCTCTCTCTCTCTCTCTCTCTCTCTCTCTCTCTCTCTCTCTCTCTCTCTCTCTATCTATCTATCTATCTATCTATCTATCTCTCTCTCTCTCAAACTTTGTCTTGCTGCATCAAGTAAGGTACAAGTATTAAAGACACAGAGCCTTTGAGAGCACCTGGATACTTCATCAGCCTTTGTGAACGTCTTTTCTGGCTTCAAAACTTGGGAAAATATGGTTTTTTTTTTCTTTTGAACTTCAGAGTAGCGCTCCTGTCATGGACTTCATGGAAGGTCACTCGCAGTCCCCAGAGAACGAAGCTCTCTCCCTCTCTTACACTCTCTCATACTCTCTCTCATCCTCCACCTACACACGTACCATAAAACTTTCTCTGGGAGGGTCAGACCATATGTTCCCTCATACCTGTGTATGAGGGAGTCGAGATCCACCTCTTGGGTCTCTCATACCAACCATTCTAATGATCCATTAACCCATTGGATTACGTAGAAACCATGTTTAAATCCTCTGTTACAAAAATTTTCACTGGTAAGCTCTAAATTTGCAAGGGTCAAGGCGAATGGCAGAGAGAAAGAAGGTTAAGCAAATTTGATACAAGGAAGGGGAGAATAGCTCCAGGGTACAAGACCAAAACTATTCCCGTGTTCTCGGTAGAGTTTTTGTGTTCCTTGAGTTCTCACGACAAAATGGTTTAAATAATATATAGTTGAGGAGTCTTGTGTCTACAGCTAATAATTTCTTGTTTGCAGCTACATGAATTATTTTTTTTTATCTCGTAGTATCCGATCTTCTGGTTTAAATTAATTATGATGTTTAGAATTCCAAATGTTTTAGCATAATCTAGTTTTTTTGTCTAACTGAATTCAAGCTATCTTTCTATTTTTTTTAAGTAAGTCTTACTTTGTTACTTTGCTTCTTAGACCGTAGCAAATTATTGCATCTTCTTCTACCTGTTGCTTTCTCCCGGAAATCATTCGTGTTTACCTTTTCAGAGTAATATATGTAAGTACAAATTCTCCATATATTGGCCTCATTTCCTTTCCATCTGTTCTAAGAAGTGCATTTACAGTATTTTTAATGAGTGTATGTATGTATGTATGTATGTGTGTGTGTGTGTGTGTGTGTGTGTGTCTCTCTCTCTCTCCCTCGTCTAGTTAGTCTTCCGTCGCCGGACGCGGATACCACTCTCCCAGTTTCTCAATGTTTATGTATCGTCTGGTGGTGTTGTTTCTGCGACCCAACTCCCAGCAGTTTCCGCTGTTGGGATGATCGGATGCTCTTTTTTCCTCTTATTATGTATTCATGTAATCCCTTGGTCATTGGGAGATTTAAACTCATACTCTTGCTGTTTATCGCTTATTTCTTTTATTACTATGGAATATCTGTTTGGATTATTATTATTATTATTATATGTAGTAGTAGTAGTAGTAGTGTTTTGATTAGAAGCAGCAGTAATTACTCGCCTAATTTAATAATGATAAACTTTTTCTTCTTTCAACACGTCGGCCGTTTCCCACCGAGGCAGGGTGACCCAAAATGAAAAACGAAAGTTTCCCCTTTTACATTTAGTAATATATACAGGAGAAGGGGTTACTAGCCCCCTGCTCCCGGCATTTTAGTCGCCTCTTACGACACGCATGGCTTACGGAGGAAGAATTCTGTTCCACTTCCCCATGGTGATAATAGGAAATAAGAACAAGAACTAGTAAGAAAATAGAAAAAAACACAAAGGGGTGTGAATATATATGCTTGTACATGAATGTGTAGTGTGACCTAAGTGTAAGTAGAAGTAGCAAGATGTACCTGAAATCTTGCATGTTTATGAGACAGAAAAAAGACACCAGAAATCCTACCATCATGTAAAACAATTACAGGCTTTCGTTTTACACTCACTTGGCAGGATGGTAGTACCTCCCTGGGTGGTTGCTGTCTACCAACCTACTATACCTAGAAAAAAAACTCCAGACCGACGCGCTAGCCATTGGGCCAGTGCGTCGGTCTAATGATAAACATTTTATATAAATTAGTCTAAGTTTATTTTTATTATATTTTAAGACTGGTTTCATGGCCAACGGGACATGTAGCGGCCAGTGAAGAGGCGGGGCCAGGAGCTGTGACTCGACCCCTGCAACCACAACTAGGTGAGTACACACACACACACACACACACACACACACACACACACACAGTCTTAACACTGACAGAAACAGCCTGGACAGCAGGGAAAGGGCCAGACAGTAAGAGAGTCCGTGCAGTGGTGAAGCCAACTCAGATATATGCAAATTGAAACACACTGAAATTTTGTATGCACTTACTTCCCATTCAGGTCCTGGACGCACATCTCCGAGGGCAAACTCACCATCACCAAAATGTGATGCGTTATATTTTAGATAGGCTGGAGAAATAGGACAGGTGGGTGCTTAACTACGGGTGTACAACACCTCTAAGTTGATAAGACTCGGGAATCTTTGCTGTCTGTACAACAGGCAGTTTTGAGGTGATCTGTAGGAGGTAGGAGGAGATCAGTCCCTCAAGCCTGTGTTCTGTGAAGCAACTAAGCCAGCGGTTGCTTAGCCACTGACGAAGACCCGTGACACGAATAACCTTCCAGTTTCCTGACGAACAAAACATTTCCCCTGTTCCACCTTTCCCACGTCCCTATCAACTTCCTGTGCCATCACCGTGGATCTCAACCTGCTTTTTAAGAATGTTTTACTGAATAAAGGTTTTACTAAATAAAGGTTTTACTAAATAAAGGTTTTACTAAATCAAGGTTTTACTAAATCAAGGTTTTACTAAATTAAAGTTTTACTAAATCAAGGTTTTACTAAATCAAGGTTTTACTAAATCAAGGTTTCACTAAATCAAGGTTTTACTAAATCAAGGTTTCACTAAATCAAGGTTTTACTAAATCAAGGTTTCACTAAATCAAGGTTTTACTAAATCAAGGTTTCACTAAATCAAGGTTTTACTAAATCAAGGTTTTACTAAATCAAGGTTTTACTAAATCAAGGTTTTACTAAATCAAAGTTTTACTAAATCAAGGTTTCACTAAATCAAGGTTTTACTAAATCTAGGTTTTACTAAATCAAGGTTGTACTAAATCAAGGTTTCACTAAATCAAGGTTTTACTAAATCAAGGTTTCACTAAATCAAGGTTTTACTAAATCTAGGTTTTACTAAATCAAGGTTGTACTAAATCAAGGTTTCACTAAATCAAGGTTTTACTAAATCAAGGTTTCACTAAATCAAGGTTTTACTAAATCAAGGTTTTACTAAATCAAGGTTTTACTAAATCAAGGTTTCACTAAATCAAGGTTTTACTAAATCAAGGTTTTACTAAATCAAGGTTTTACTAAATCAAGGTTTCATTAAATCAAGGTTTGACTAAATCAAGGTTTTGTCCGAAGGCGTCATCGTCAAATCAAATTTGCCTCTGATAAACATTATTTGTTGCTATAATTTATGTTTACTGTTGAACTTAACATTTATAAAACAAAGGGAAGGTTCAGTTATAGATAAACATGTCTATTAAACGAAAAAATGATTTTCCTGTAATGAATGGCGTGTATATTGTACAGCATATTGTTTATTATATTTCTTGCATGACACTGTATATTGTATATTATACTGTATGTAGTTTATTGTAATATATATTGTGTATAATAATGCATATCGTGGATTATGCTCTATATTGTTAATATATTGTTCATCGTTTATTACCTGGAGTTTACCTGGAGTTTACCTGGAGTTTGCCTGGAGTTTACCTACGGTTCGGTACCAGATCAAGCCTCCTGGTGGGTCAAGGCATAATCAACCATATTATTCGTTAACATAACGTATATCATGTTTAATAATGAACTACATATCGTATCCAACAATGTGCTATATCATATATAGTAACGCATATCATGTATCACAATATACATTCTTCCTCTTTGAGAGATTGAAATCTTCTTGAATGTAGAATAAAGTTTATTCAATGATATTTCCTCTTGTAAGGGCGGGTGCTTTTTATGCTAACCTGAAGCTTCGTTCCATTTGATCGTGTGGTTGAAACGTTTCATATGGTGCAAAATAGCGAAGTTGTTTTTATTTTTGACTCTAACGACGTTTTGACTCTAACGACGTTTATTTTCGACTAACCGTTTGTCCAAACACCCTCCTCTCTGAGTTACAATTATTACAAGGGAAGCTGCGAACGACCGGTGTTGCTTGGGGATCAGCAGAGAGAAAATCAAGTTCGTTACCAAGAGGGACTAGTAAAAAGGGAGTCAACATGTAAAATTTAAGAGTTTCTATTACGTTGGCTCACATTCTTGAATTTATCAATGAAATCTAGAGTGTCTAATAAGTGCTGATGTGAAAGTACCAGGAAAAAAGTGATGAAAAGACTACTTTGCCAATTTGTAAGAAAATGATCCTTTATTAAAGATAATGGGACGTAAATTATTAAATATACGATATGTCTATGATCCACGAGGGCAATTTATCTTTACTTTTCATAATTTCTAGTATCTCTAAAAGTTGCTTGCCTGGGGTTTGATCCCTACCCACCCTACAAGCATCACAGTCTGTAGCAACTGGTTTCCCATCACCAGAAATAAAATCAGACTAAATGGTTCTTGCCCCTCCACAACATTCGATAGTTATCCTACAACACAGTTACTGCTGAAAGCAAAGTCGTCAACCTGAATCTGAAAAAAAATAACTTTCTTAAATCAGATTTACCTCTGGAGTGACCTGCTTTTCTCTTGTATTCGGGAAAATTTAAATTTGAATAAAGCTCTGTACGTCATTTTAAATATCCACTTTATTTCCCGTTATCTCGCTTTGGAAGCAAGTGTTCTAAATTCTCTCCCAATTGTTTACTGGATGTGACGGGTACCTGTCAAATAATGCTTCGCCATAAAGGAATATCTTGTCCTGATAGCAGTGTTGTCTGTTGACGCTACTGTAACGACAACTATTCCAGGTTTACGGAAAGGAATCCTATCCAGGAAAGTGCCCTTCTGCCGGTGAAAGGCTCTTGATTCAAAGGATTTGAACTACCTTCCCTCCCATTTTCATGGAGTTGTACGATTTACGGGCTTAGCGCTCCCCCCATGAATGCAATAAGAGTGAAAAATTACAGTAAGTGATAACGAAACACAACGAGTGATAATTTTTGTGGAAATCTGTTATATTTCATGAATTATGATAAAGAAGAAACGGTTGGCTGTTGAGCCGTTAATATCTTGCACAGGACGACTCACACTTGCGCGCACTTGGTGATAACTGATACGCAGAGTAAAAATGTGATAACTGATACGCAGAGTAAAAATGTGATAATTGATAAGCGGAGTAAAAATGATGGAAGATGAGAAGGAGTCTGAGGTAGTCAGTCCTTCAGCCTCATTATTGTGTAAATGCTTTCTAAAGCATTTACACAAATTCTGTCTACTTGATGTTATCTATGTACTTTGTGCCTTGATAACGCCTTCTAAGTACGGAGTACCTAACAGGTGTTGTCCTATTTCTTGGCAGCTGAAGTGGTGTTCAGTGACAGGTGATGTCGTGTTTAGTGACAGGTGAAGTCGTGTTCAGTGACAGGTGAAGTCGTGTTCAGTGACAGGTGAAGTCGTGTTCAGTGACAGGTGAAGTCGTACTCAATGACAGGTGACGCCTTGATCTGTTAGAGGTAACACCGCATTCATTGACAGGTATCCAACTTTTACCTGACAGGTACCGAGAACTGTACTCTGAGCCGCTACGACTTTTCTAATGACGCTTAATTAATTTTCAATACGTGGCATTAACCATCTTTAAATAACACACTAATTAAATTCTTCCATATAAAGTTGCAGACATTTATTTCCCGGACGCCCTTCAGGAGTTGACGTTAATATTCCAACGAATTAGAGGTAATCTCTTCTTCTGACCAAATCTTATTACCTCTCTTAGATTTCCCCGGCTCTGTAACACCCGTACGATTTAGCGCTTCGCCAGAAATATACTTGTAATTATACAGGCTATAAGTTTGGTAATCCTATTATTGACAAGGCAATATCCTGATTAAGTTCACTTTAATATTTACCTCGCCCCATTAGACTTTCGTATGCAAATTTGTATTGAAGTCTCGTGTATTCCATTCTTGATATTTAAACCAGTTTCTAATGAGCTAAATGACTTGAAAACTAATTTCTCAACATATTAAATGACACGGAAACTAATCTCTACACGCCGGAGGATGATTTCAAGATTATTTTTCCTTCCTGTTTTGAAATACTGCTGATAATAGAGCAAAATTACTGACAAAGTGATACACGACTATGAAATATATCATTAAACATATATGTCAAGTATTCGCCTATTCAATAACGCACAAAATGAACTCGTTTTATTTTATAAACGTGAAATGGTGCTGAATATGAGTTTCGTGTTCAGTGGCATCATGAATCCAATCAGGTTCGAGCCTTCATGAAGGCGTCAGCCTCATTCCGGTGAACATTAATTTGATTTTTATTACGGACAATGGGTATAAAATACCGACATAACGCAAATCAAAGACAAACACGCAATACCAGAGCCTTTAATAGCATATGACGGAACTCTTGATTTTCATTACTTCGGCAACTTTCATATTTTACTTCGGAAATACTGACAGTAAACCATACCACGGGTGGGGTTCGAACCCGCGGTCAGAGAGTCTCAAAACTCCAGACCGTCGCGTAAGCCACTGGGCCAGCTAGCTTCAATAAGATTCATCCAACTAGGTATATTTCTATACCATAGGAAGGTTAGCATACGCACCACTGACCGCGGGTTCGAACCCCACCCGTGGTATCGTTTGTTTGCAATCGTGTCATTACGATTTCGTGAGTCATGTTGACGGCTTTGAAGGGGACTTGAGCTAGAGTTCGTCACGGCCATGCTAGCGGGAGATTCGTCTATAAAAACTTGCATTTGTGGACATAGTGGTGCCTATGCTAACCTTCCTATGGTGTAGAAATATACCTAGTTGGATGAATCTTATTGAAGCTAGCTGGCCCAGTGGCTTACGCGACGGTCTGGAGTTTTGAGACTCTCTGACCGCGGGTTCGAACCCCACCCGTGGTATGGCAGTATGTCAGACGAGATTATGAAGGAATTACTATGGAAAGATATTGGTACTTTAATGAGAAGCGCCAAGCCCATATAGGTCATTACACTCGCTGAATTAGTGAAGACTCGATCAACAGCCTGGTGCATTGGTATAAACCTTGGTAATGGATACCGAGAAATGGTTTGAGAAGACACGCAAGACAATACTAGGATAAGGTCCAAGGACCGAAACGTTTTCTAAATATGTTCTCGTTTTTGCTCATGTGTTTTTATTAACCAGTGATCGGTGCCCATTACCAAGGTTTTAATCATAGTCTGACACTTCTGAAAGACACCATGGACATAGCATAAGAGAAGTGATCTGTGCAAAAGGATCGAAACGTTTCCTAAATATATCTTAATGTTTATTTACATGTTTTATTGAGACAAGTTCATTACGTAATTATACACAGGGAACGTCTGTCTGTCGATTAGTGGAGGGGATTTAACACTACTACTGCTACTACTACTACTACTACTACTACTACTACTACTACTACTACTACTACTACTACTACTACTACTACTACTACTACTACTACTACTACTACTGCTACTACTTGTCTTGAACGACCTACGCTAGTTTAGCACGTGATGTAAATAAAGATGAATAAACGCATAAAAAAAATATAGAAACGCGTAAAGAGGGAGGAAGTACTCCCCTTGGGATGCGACCAGAGAAAGTAGCAACGAACGTGATTATAAGAATGCCAACAAAAAGTTTGGTAAATACAAACACATGTCTTTCTGGGCTATTTTATATTCAATAGGAGCTTTGTCAAGCCAATACAAACAATACATTGAAACATTATTCGCATTAGCTGTACTAGTTCCAAACGTAACCGAGGCAGGAGGATGATAGGGCGCTGCGAGGGGTGGGTATATTTGATCAAAGTTGCAAGAACCGGGATGAGAGAAATGTTTAGCCTAATAAATTAACAAATGAGAGGAGTTATAATCCAATGGAAGAGGGAAATGAAAGAGAAAACATTTAGGAAACTGCAGTGGAATACACTTAACTAGAGAACAAGACAATTAACTGTATAAGGAAATTGAAAAAGATGAAAGCAAAGAGGGAGGAAGAGACTTTTGAAGTACAGGACAAACTGAAACGTCGCTTAAAAGTGTCCTCTCCAAACTAGTGACTAATACTTCTCAAGAGGCTCTTGATTCAAGGAATTTGACCATTCCTCCCTTTCCATGGATCGACCCTTATTGCCTCCCATTCCCCCGTGTCATATGACTCCCAACAGGTGGTGAGCTCGTCCTATGACTGTAACTAGAAGTATGACGGTTGCTGGGCGATCCAAGAAAGGTATCCCAGTATTGAATAACTCCAGGTCCCTCTACGTCAATGCAAACAAAAAGATTTGAAGCGACTCTGATTTCGTATTCACAGTTTATCACATGAACAAATTAGTACATACACGAACTTTAACTAGTTCAAACCTTCCGGATAGAAACAGCAGCTCAGGAGCCGAAGCGATGAGGAATTCTCTTATCTCAGAGGGACCAATATCCCAAAATGCACCAATATGTTAAGTTTGAAGTCGCTCAGGATTTGGATCAAGTTATCAGTGCTGAAGTGTGAAGGTAACTGAATGACGCACTCGGAAATTATCGAATGAAAATCATTATTTTTAATATTCCCAATATTTTTTGATAAAAAAAAAGGTAAATTGGTAAACACCTTCATCTAGGTTGAGGGACTGATTACCTCGTCTTCTACTGTCTCCAGTTTCAGTCCTTCAAATACTCTCTCTATAGAATTCTAAAAGCCACTGACTCAAGAACTCGCAATAACACAATTACAAACAAATCACAGAACGGGTGGGACTTGAACCCACGGCAGGAGCGTCCTTGAACTCCCAGGCCAGTTACCAATGATTTTATTTTTCCTTGTAGACTTACACCACTGTTTACCCCCCTCAACCCCCACCACCGAGCCATGAACCTTCACTTATGACCCTTTGTATTATGTCATCTGATTTTTCACACTTCGATGCTTCTGGCTCAGACGATCACCATGCATGAAAAACCTCAGCTTAACAACTTCCAACTTACCCTCCAGGAGTAATATCCATGGTTTTTTTTTGTTTGTAACATTTGTATGACATGATAAAACTCCACCTCCCCATAATAAAATGTTGTATCAGTGAAAGCTTATTCAATAATTTCAGTCTCTATCCTTTGTTTGCGTGATGTGTATAGGTCATAATATAAATGCTTCGTCACACACACACACACACACACACACACACACACACACACACACACACATACACACAAACACACACACACACACACACACACACACGCACACACACACACACACTGTATTTCTTCAGTCATAGTGTTGTCAGGAAGTGGAATAGTCTAGCAAGTGATGTAGTGGAGGCAGGAACCATACATAGTTTTAAGACGAGGTATGATAAAGTTCATGGAGCAGGGAAAGAGAGGACCTAGTAGCGGTCAGTGAAGAGGCGGGGCCGGGAGTTAAGTCTCGACCCCTGCAACCACAATTAGGTGAGTACAATTAGGTGAATTAAGTTAGTACACACACACACACACACACACACACACACACAGACACACACACACACTAGATACCTTAAAGGCGATGGGGCCGGATAACATTTCTCCATGGATCCTGAGAGAGGGAGCAGAGGCGCTATGTGTACCACTAACAACAATCTTCAACACATCCATCGAAACAGGGCGACTACCTGATGTATGGAAGACAGCAAATGTAGTTCCAATTTTTAAAAAAGGAGACAGACACGAAGCACTAAACTACAGAGCAGTTTCATTGACATGTATAGTATGCAAGGTAATGGAGAAGATTATCAGGAGAAGAGTGGTGGATCACCTAGAAAGAAACGAGCTTATCAACGACAGCCAGCATGGTTTCAGGGATGGGAAAACCTGCGTTACAAACCTATTGGAGTTCTATGACAGGGTGACGGCAGTAAGACAAGAGAGAGAGGGGTGGGTAGATTACATTTTCTTGGACTGTCAGAAGGCATTTGACACAGTTCCACACAAGAGATTAGTGCAGAAGCTGGAGGACAAGGCACTGATAACAGGGAATGCGCTACAATGGATCAGGGAATACCTGTCAGGAAGACAGCAGCGAGTCATGGTACGTGGTGAGGTGTCAGAGTGGGCGCCGGTGACGAGTGGGGTTCCACAGGGGTCAGTCCTAGGACCGGTGCTGTTTCTGGTATTTGTGAACGACATGACGGAAGGAATATAATCCGAAGTGTCCCTGTTTGCAGATGATGTGAAGTTGATGAGAAGAATTCAATCGGACGAGGACCAGGCAGAACTACAGAGGTATCTGGACAGGCTGCAAGCCTGGTCCAGCGATTGGCTCCTGGAGTTCAACCCCACCAAGTGCAAAGTCATGAAGATTGGGGAAGGGCAAAGAAGACCGCAGACGGAGTACAGTCTAGGGGGCCAGAGACTACAAACCTCACTCAAGGAAAAAGATCTTGGGGTGAGTATAACACCAGGCACATCTGAGGCACACATCAACCAAATCACTGCTGCAGCATATGGGCGCCTAGCAAACCTAAGAACAGTATTCCGACATCTTAATAAGGAATCGTTCAGGACCCTGTACACTGTTTACGTTAGTCCCATATTGGAGTATGCAGCACCAGTTTGGAACCCACACCTAGCCAAGCACGTGAAGAAGCTCGAGAAAGTGCAAAGGTTTGCAACAAGACTAGTCCCTGAGCTAAGGGGTATGTCCTACGAGAAGAGGTTAAGGGAAATCGACCTGACGACACTGGAGGACAGGAGAGATAGGAGGGACATGATAACGACATATAAAATACTGAGAGGAATTGACAAGGTGGACAGGGATAGAATGTTCCAGAGATGGGACACAACAACAAGGGGACACAGTTGGAAGTTGAAGACTCAGATGAATCACAGGGATGTTAGGAAGTATTTCTTCAGTCACAGAGTAGTCGCGAAGTGGAATAGTTTGGGAAGCGATGTAGTGGAGGCAGGTTCCATACATAGCTTTAAGAAGAAGTATGATAAAGCTCATGGCGCAGGGAGAGTGACCCAGTAGCGGCCAGTGAAGAGGCGGGGCCAGGAGCTATGACTCGACATCTGCAACAACAACAACTAGGTGAGTACACACAAACACACCGAAATCGTGCAATGTTCGGCATCCCCAGATCCAGATGAGAAAAAAATAGCAAAGTAGTGGAACACTATGAAGGTCATAGAGGATAATGCCTCATAAGAAATGACCTTGGAGACCGGGAAATTGGAGTCCCAGGTAATGTAATGGGTGCGTTAGCACCTGCTGGGAGGGCGAGTGTGGCTGTCTCCGGCAAGAAACTAGCAGAAAATGGAAGTGTGTCGGGGGTGCGGAAGAGTGAGAGGGAAGTTGGTGTGGAAATATTTCTAAACTTGAACGTATATAGTGTATATAAATGTACAGATTACCTAAACATGTGCATTACAGATGTAAATTAATTTTATTCAACATCATATATTTTCCGCATGTTATGATCGAATTTATACTCTATTATGGTGGGGATTGTATTAAATATTAGTCGCAACAGGACATGAGTGACGTAAAACGAATAATATTTAATGGATAGTCGTTCCCTGATCTGACATTAAGAAAATAAAGAAATGCTGAACAGGTTAATTTAGTTATGAAGGCGACGACAAATGGAACCTCCGACACACCTGAGTCTGTAATGTGATCAAACGATAACTGGTCTTTATTACTGAAAGGGCAATTAGTTAATCACTCTTTAATAGGAAATTTATTAGGCTTTTATAAAATGAAGGAAACATTTCTGTGAGATATTCATGATTACGCATTATTTTTCATTGTTGAATAAATATCTTAAATTTTACGTGTAATTATAAGTATGAATCCAAGGTAAAGTTATGGACAGAAACTTAAAATAAATTAAGCTCCTGAGGAGAATGGTGGATTGAGTGGGAGTAACGAAGAATGACGAAAAGATGGGTTAATGTTATGACATGGGGGAGAGGATGCAGCAAAGTGTGAAAGGGTCCATCTATAGTCGATTCTGTGTTTTAACATCCCTTCGGTCCAGCAACAGACCTGTTGGTACTAGATGCACTAACAGGTAGGCACCACACTAACGTAGGCACCACAGCCCGGTTAGTCAGTAACTAGTTTGAGCAACAAATCAAGTTCTCTCCTAAAGATCGCTCGGTATTTCTCTTTCTACAACATGTGAAGGAAAAGTACTGAAGTTTTTTTTATCTGTTTACACATACTGAATTTTAGTTTAGTGTACTCGTTGATCCCCTGCGTTTTTATATAGTTATTGCATCGTTTTCCAAGACTCTTGGTTCTCGAAGGAAGAAGTTATGGTAGAAAAGTTGGGATGGACATTAGCAGGGTTTGGAAGGTGGGGGTGACTTACGATGGTATGGTAGGGTAGATAGGTTACGACAGTGTGGAAGGCTGGGTTAGGGGGTTATCTCAGGGCGTGGGAACATAAATCAGACTGTGGAAGGGTGTGGAAAACTATGGCAGTTTGTGGAAACGTAGGAGAAAATCTGACAGTGTGTGAAAGGGTGAGGAGATAATGGAAAAGTGTGGGAGAATGTTTGAGGATATAGTAGGGTGAATACTGGAGTGTGAAATTGATGGAGGGTAAAAAAATGACAGCAACTAGGTGGTGCAACATGAAGGTGGTATGGGATGGTTAGAGGATTAAACATAATGTTTTGGAGTGTGTGTGGCAGTGTGATGGAGTGTGTAGTAACATCTTGGAGTAATGCACAAATAATCCGTACACAGGAGACTGAAACTTATAACGACGCTTTGGTTCGACCTAAACCATTAATTAGTCATACAGGAGTGTAATAAAGAGTGCGGAAGCGTTGTGGAGAACGTTGAACCATGTGGTACCTAACTAAAGACTGTTGGAGTATGTTAGTGCGTTTGGAGTGTGGCGAAGTTTCTTGGAGTATGGTGCAGTGTTCGAAAGTGTTACTTAGATTATGTGGCACTATGACATAGTGCTGGAGAGGGTATAGTGTGTCGGAGTGCAGGGGATGGGGTAAGAGAGTTGTACTGGGATATACGAATGTGTGTTTAGGGGTGAGAGAATGTGTGGGTATTGAGATATGTGCAACGGTATGTGTTCGAAAGGGAGAAACAGAAGGAATCGCCTGTTTACGGCTTCTGTGGTGTCTGTTTCATCTTTTTTGTTGTACCAAATTTGAAAGATTCGAGATGTGGTCACACCAGTTACTTCATGTATGGTGATAGTGGAAGAGTGGGAGGAGAAAGTGTTTCTCACCTGCTAGCATTTATGGGGACAGATCCCCCAGGATTAACCACTAATTGATGAGTGTGATGTTACCTTCTGAGCCTCATATGCTTCATCATAATTTCATTCACACATACCGTTGCACATATCTCAATACCCATACACTCTTGCAATCTACTTGCTCTTCGTTATCACACATTTCGTTTATATTTCTATCTGCCACCTGTGTCCCCTCGTCCACGTCTGACCCTTTCTGATCACTATTTACAACAACCGCACAAATACATCTTTAGTATTTTAAACGTAGTGAATATTTCTCACTTATTCTTTTGTCCTTCCGGTGTTTCGATGTTTATCTCTCCAAGTCTCTCCACATAAATCAAGCCGTTAATCTCAGGGCCTAGGCTAAGGAGATGTGAATCCCAAGTTGCTGCGGCATACTCTGTTATTGCCTTCTTGCAAGGATTGTATATCATCTCGAGTGATCTTAACGAGGGCGTATGTAGGAGTGTTTAGATGAGTGGGAGAATTTGGGGGAAAGTGTATTCGCAAATTTGTATTTACCTTTCTATGGTTATGTGGGTTAAAACTCAACTCCTGGCACCCTAATTAACTGCATAAGACCTGTTACATAAGTCACGTGGGCTATCCCGTACGTATCATTATATCTTTGTATAGTATTTGCTTCCAATCCCAGTTAGCTAACGTCGCTCCTCTTTCTGACCCCCCTGATACTGAAGAAGCTCTTCCTAACATCTCAGTGATTGGTTTCGTCTTCTAGATATGCTCCCTTTACCTTTATCTCAGTCCTTTTCCTTTTTCTTTAATCGGCCCCGCCGGGAATTGAACCCGGGCCCTCCGTGTGTGAAGCAAGAGCGCTAGCCACCATGCATATTTTAGGTTATTTGTGAAGGCTTTACCGGGCAGGACCGTGTACAGACGGTCCTAAACCCGTGTTTTTGCGCGTGTCATCCTACTCCCCCAGCCCATCTAGGTTCCCATTCTCTATATCTGACCAATCACAAGCCTTCTGTGAGTCGCTCCAGCTAAGTGAGACCGGCATCTGCTCGCTTCCCATTGGTTGAGAGACCAAAATGTAAACACTTCTCGCTTTACGTCACCCAGAGCCGAATTTTTGCTCTTGTTCCACTCATATACACTGTGATTATACTCTCTACAATGTCGGTAAGTACTAATTGTTGTGTCCAGTGTGTAAATGAATAGTTTAGGCATATTTTGAGATATATATCAGGAGTTAGATATGCATAATATGAGTGTACCATGCAATTGAAAAAGTGCAACAAAAGAGGACCGTGTACAGACGGTCCCGCCCGTCAGGGCCACATTTTAAATTTCAGTAAATAAATATTTATATAAAAATTTCTAGTGCATATATGAATTCTGTAGTGGTCTGGGTGTGTACAGAACATTCTTATTGTCATTCAGATCAATGAGAAATTGTTCTATTGTGAACCCTTCCAACAGAAGTTCAAATATCTCTGCATTTTGGTGGAAAGTGACTCAGATCCAGAACCAGATGACCTGTTGCCATCTCCAGTGCAGTACCAACGTGCAGAAAGGCCTGATGACAGTGTGAGGTTTGACCAAAATGATAGGTTTGATAAAATGCTAGGTCACTGGCCAGTACAAGGCAGAATATTTACATGCAATTATTGCAGCAAAACGAAAAATCATGTCACATCCTCATTTTTGTGTGCCGTATGCAAGGTAAATCTATGCATCAAGAAGGAAAGAAATTGCTTCATAGCCTTTCATTGTAGCAATTAGTGATCAAGAATGATTGTTTTTTCTCAGGAAATTCAGGAATATGGAACTTGAAAGTTTTATCCCTTTGCAATGTGTCCATGTTGCTCTTTGGTTCACTTTCATATTTTTTATACATACAAAATGTTTGGAAACAAGTTCCATTTGTGTTTTTGATATTGTCTATTAGTATAATAAAATAGAAAAATACTTATTTGGTGTTTTATTAACAATTGCAAATTTGCAACATTCAGAATTTGACACCCTTTAACGGTCAGGACCGTCTGTAGACGGTCCTTGAATATTGGCAATTGCGTGAAAAGTTTTTTTTAGAATTTCAATTATATGGGCTCATTATCCTTACATTGAGTTACTCTATCCACTCATTTGAAATACATTTTGAAATTATCATTTTCCAGGGAGTGCCCGGTAAAGGGTTAAGGTTATCAGATTCATTTCTTTCAGTCTAGCCTCGTAGGTCAGCTCTCTCAGTTCCGTAAGTCTTTTGTACATATCTTGACTTGTTTCAGTTTCTGTAAATTCTTGATCAGTAGCGAGCTCCAGGCACGTGCTTGATACTTTATGATTAGTCTGGTATATGTCGTAATAAGGTACTGAATGACTGAGTTGTACCGAATGATTCCTTGTTAAGATTCCTGGAAGCTGCTCACAGGTTTATTAGGCGCGCATAAAACAAGTCGATTCTATTCTGTTAGTGAGCATTCCCGGCGAAATGTTCTACGTCTACACCAAGATTCTTCTCCGACGTTTAAAGAATCTGTTTCCCTAGTCTATATTCCACCGCTGATCTTTGTTAACCCTTCCCGATTTTCCTAACAGTTACACACTGCTAACAATACCTTGCATAGTAGGCATTACATAACTAATTCCAGCCAAATCAATAGAAATGTTCATACTCAAATCACTACAAGAAATTTTTCAAATGTCCTATTGGGAATAAAAATAGCGCATCCAAATTTCAACGATAAATAATTCCCAAAAATAACACATTGAACACCAAAAGAAACCTTTTCCAACATCACACAGTGTCAAACTACTTCAACTGGTTATTGCAAGGATCAGTAATCGGGTCCCTGAGTGAAACAAGTCGAATAAGCCAAGGATCAAACCTGAACTGGCTTCGGGTAACAAGTGGGGGAATCTTAACTATCACTCGTCGAATGTCTGAATGTAAACACACTGGCCAGCATATGACATTTCAGGAATCTCAGTGATCAGTCCTTAAGGTGGCTAAGAGTATCAAGTGAGGTATGTATCTCAGTAGGGGTTGACAGATACAAATAGAGTATCTTAAAGAGTGGTTATCTTCCACATCTGATTTTTTATTTATTTAAATTACATGGATAGAGGGAAAATGTAAACAAATGAAAACTCTTTAAGTCCAAGAAAATAAGAAAGCGTCTGGTTCTGGTGCTGACTAGACTTCCATAGTTGTGGTTGTGAAGTTGACTCGGTTCGAGACCCCTCTGTGAGTGTGTATTGGATCCTAGGCAAGACTCCGCAGCAGAATAAGGCACGAAATGCCATTTTCTGGGTTGATGTCGAGTAATAACCTATGATTATAAAAAAGTGAGCATCTATAAAAAGAAAATATTTACACAAGAGCCGATTTAAAGGAGATGAACTTTAAAATGACCAGGAAAAATAGTCAAATGTGCACATAAAAAAGATCTGGCTGTTTGTATTAAAGATAACAGATGCCAAAGTTATCAACAGGAAATGTTCGGTATGAAGTACCTTTAAAATGCTGTAGAATTCTGTCATGTCTTTACACAAAAATCAAGAGAAAGAGTGAAGGCAAACCTGAGTACAAAACAAATTCTGAATTATACCATAATTAAGATACAAATCCTGTGAAGTAAACACTAAACAACTAAACTGAAATTCTCTAGAAAGATGCAAACAATGAGATATACTCCAAACTTTGAGATATATTCTAAAACAATAAGAGCAATTTGAGATGCAAGGCGTCTCTATAATACAAAAAAAAAAAAATGGTATGACCTGAAGGAAAGAAGGTGGAATAAAAAAGTATTACAAGATTTAAATACAAAAATAAATAGCACTGATTTTTTTTCCCAACTTAATAATGAAATTCGGATGTTTATGAAATGTGCTGATAAATATTTTGAGAGCATATATATATTTAAAAAAAAATAATACCACAGTCCATCCCGCAACTTTCCGTGTATGTATAATCTCCACTCCATAAGGTAGATGATTAAATCTATAACGTACGCTATAAAGGAAAGTGAAAAGCCTCCCTGTACTCGGCACAACAGGAAAATATAGTAGGAAAGGGGGTCATATTCCCTAGAGAGATCAGTTCTCAAGTAGAGGCGGTGACAATCCTCCCCAGTACTAGAGAGGTCAGAGGTTGTGCAGTCTGGATAAAATTCTTTTATTGTCTATGAACTCTGAACAGCCTCTTGCTTGTAAATATCTTCTATCTTTTTTTTTCTTCTCATATACCTGGAGTTTTAAGACTCTCCAACCGCGAGTTCAAGCCCTGCTCTTGTTACATTTTTAAACCTAATTAGGGCCTTTTCAGGGTTCAGGAAATTATTGACATTAAGTCTGTCCAACAGAAGAATTCCTCGTCCCCCCAAAAAAAAATGTAACCGCTTAAAAATCCTTAGCTCAGTCACAAGGGAAGTGAGGAGTTGAGATTTGTAGCAGTACAAAGGGATAACTAATTGATTACTATTACTGTTTTCCTGCAATCCATGGCGGATTACACAAACATTGGTATGTTATTGGTTCTCCTCTTACGATCTTGTTTATTAAATCATGTGTCCAGATATCTGGAAGTCTCACCAATGTAAACTTTATTGCATCATTGAAATTTATCTCAATCACCGGCAATGATGTCAAAATTTTCTTTATAATTTGGACGATCAAGAGATTTAGTAACAATTTGGAAAGACCAGTTTTACTGGAGATATTCAACTCACTTGCCACGAATTCAATCTCCCCAATGGTTTGTTTGTAATCGTGCCATTACGATATCGTGAGTCATGAGGTTAGTGATGTATGCACGTGTTGCATGGACCGCTACAGCACCGCAAATCCCAGGTGCCTTGATTTCAACATGATCGCTGCATCATGACTTACTGTTTTCACTGCTGCCTTGATAACAAGGCGGCTTATGAAGCCGCCACAAAAAACGATGGGTCTAATACCTCAATCCTTCCATTTTAGTGCACAGAGAAGTGCATAAAAAAAAGACGCGTCAGATGTTGACAAATCACGTGAGCTGCGACTAGCCGAGGATCCGAACCCATGTAGTTTTGCCCCCCCATGGTGAGCGAAAATCACACATAACGCTCTAACCCACAGGACCACTCAATCCTACAAAAATCAAGCATACAGCAGAACTAGGTATTTATCCATGATTCGAGGACATACGGTGGTGTGGGTGCCTCTCAGCTAATTTCATTATACTGCCACTTCATTCTATACCACTCGTTCGTGGTTATAATAATGTATATATATATATATATATATATATATATATATATATATATATATATATATATATATATATATATATATAAGTATATACATGTATATATATATATATATATATATATATATATATATATATATATATATTATATACATGTATATATATATATATATATATATATATATATATATATATATATATATATATATATATATATATATATATATATATATATATATATATATATATATATATATATATATATATATATATATATATATATATATATATATATATATATATATATATTAACACATCGGCCGTTTCCACCAAGGCAGGGTGGCACGAAAAAGAAAACTTTCATCATCATTCACTCCATCACTGTCTTGCCAGAGGCGTGCTTACACTACAGCTATAAAACTGCAAAATTAACACCCCTCCTTCAGAGTGCAGACACTGTACTTCACGTCGGGCCTGCCCTGAATCCCTTCATAAATGTTACTTTGCTCACACTTCAACAGCACATCAAGTCCTAAAAACCATTTGTCTCCATTCATTCCTATCAAATACGCTCACACATGCTTGCTGGAAGTCCAAGCCACTCGCACACAAAACCTCTTTTACCCTCTCCCTCCAACCTTTCCTTGCCCGACCCCTTCCCCCGCTTTCCCTCCACTACATGTCCGAACCACCTCAACAACCCCTCCTCAGCCCTCTGGATAATAGTTTTGGTAATCCCACACCTCCTCCTAATTTCCAAACTACGAATTTTCTGCATTATATTTACACCACACATTGCCCTCAGACATGACATCTCCACTGCCTCCAGCCTTCTCCTTGTTGCAACATTCATCACCCATGCTTCACACCCATATAAGAGTGTTGGTATAACTATACTCTCATACATTTCCCTCTTTGCTTCCACGGACAAAGTTCTTTGTCTCCACAGACTCCTCAGTGCACCACTCACCCTTTTCCCCTCATCAATTCTATGATTCACCTCATCCTTCATAGACCCATCTGCTGACACGTCTACTCCTAAGTATCTGAATACATTCACCTCCTCCATACACTCTCCCTCCAATCTGATATCCAATCTTTCCTCACTTAAGTTTTTTTGTTATCATCAGCAAGATCGGCAAGTACAGGGACATAAGCCAACAGTATCAATTTGTCCCAGTGGGATCAGAGACCTTGGGATCATGGGAAAAAAATGTCACACGTTTCCTTAAAGAACTGGGTTCCAGACTCATCGACGCCACCAAGGATCCAAGGGCAGCCACTTTCATGTTCCAGCGCCTCAGCGTGGCCATCCAGAGGGAAAATGCATGCTGCATACTGGGCTCGCGTCTGGCTTCGGAGGAGCTGGAGGAGATTCATAATCTTTGATATATTGTACCAATGTATTCATGTTCATGTTTGTGTTTTCTGTCAATGTATTCTGTCTATTAATAAAGTACATATATAATAAAAAATATAGGGGGTGGTAGGAGTAGAAAATATTTAAACAGCTCCATTGCATACATATATCAGGTAAAGTTAGAGCTTCATTGACTAAAGTGATTGTGGTTGTTGGTGTTTGGCATCTCTCACGATGCCTATCTTGAGTTATTACTACAAGATGGATTATAATGGCCTCTCTTGCGTCTGGCTTGTCAGTCCACCAGAAAATGGATGTGGTGCAAGGGGTTAAATTATTCATTGTGGCGGTGGTGAGGGTAGTAGTTGTGGTTGTAGCTGGTGGTGGTTGTGGGGAATGGTACTGATAGTGGTGATGGTGGAGGCTGTGTTGAGGATCATGGTAGTGACTATAAGCGTGTTAATGGTAGTGGTTGTTGTGGTGAAGGATGTGGTGGTGGAGTTATCGGTTGGGGTGGAGTGGTGATTTCGGTGGTGTTGGTGGTATTAGTAATGATTTTGTGATGTAAATGGTTATAGAGGTACCAGATGTGTTGGTGATCGTGATGGTAGCTACGGTGATAGTCGTGGTAGTAACGAGTGTTGGTGATGGTTGTTGTGGTGGTAGTTAGCCTGTCTTGCAGGAGGCCTGATCTGAGAATGAGATACGGGGCCAATAATTCCTGAAAACATCATTATGTCAACACAAAGTAAAACATAATAAACCCAGTAGTTTCAGCCTCTGCAAAATTCCGCAAAATTTATAAGGGGTGAATAGAAAATTTCCAACTGAGGACCTGGATAAAATTACCAAAAATCTAATTGAACGGATCATCATATAACTGAAATCTGCGTAAGGAGAAATTTCCACATTTCTCCTGACAAAATGAATTCCACAACTACCATCTGGTCAACATCAAATGAAATTTGCGTAACGTTTATCACTGGTGTGCTGCTTCTCTCATCTGAGGAAGCTTTTCCACTACCCCCTTGTGTGGTGAGTTGCTCTCGCATCTGGGCAAGCTTTTCCCTCTATAACTTTGTCTAGTGTGTTGTTTTCACATCTGGGGAAACTTCTCCTTTACCACCTTTTATTTATAGTGTTTGCTCTCACCTGAAAAGCTTCTCCTCTTCATCCTTGTCTTGAGTGATGCTCTCATATCTTAAGAAGCTTTCCTTGCACCAGAAATCTGGAGGCAACTCAGAGGAAATCCATTCGTCTCCCAAATGGAGCTAACGTCACGTCTAATTTTGAATCATTAACCTCATTCTGCAATCATCTCCCTCTTGTACGTACAAGAGTCTTGCTTTCAGGTCTTCCGAGGTCCTCTTCATACATGGTCACGTGTACCACCGCTTTATACATGGCATACATAATCACGCATACCTCCTCTTCCATACCAAAGACAATCTTTAATACACACATCCTGTGAATTATTTCGTAAGTGTAAAATGAACATCGCTGGGTGTATCGTAAGTTGTGTGTCTATGCCTCGAGTTGTCGTGTGTCATGTGCTATCATCTTTACGTAATATCTCACACAGATAGGGAACTGTGTGAGAGAATTAAATATGTAATAAATAATAACAACAGAAATATATATATATATATATATATATATATATATATATATATATATATATATATATATATATATATATATATATATATATATAGTGTATATATATATATATATATATATATATATATATATATATATATATATATATATATATATATATATATATATATATATATATATATATTATATATATATATATATAGTACACATTACTTATGCCAGACCCCCCAGATAAGAATGGGCATCAAGGCGAAGCTAGGCATTGCTTCCCATGCCTCGGAGCACCAGGCTTGTGATAAGTTATTTTATCTGATCCTACCGCATACAGTGGCCTTCGATAGAGTTTTCAGAATTCTTAACAATTTGCAAACGAGCGAAAAGTATTTACAGACATTATCTTTTCGTCCAGAACAAGATTCGAACCTGCGCACTCTTCATTACGTAATAAATTCTCTCGTTTGCGACTTGTCAAACAGTGCCTAAGAAATAATAGGCAATCAAGTTTGATTCAAAGAGACAGGAAGCTTTAGTTCCTCGAATCAAGAGCTCTCTACCAGCATCAAGGCACCTTGCTTCTTAATAACCCTGAAATATTATTAAAATAAGAAAGAGATGTTTAAAATAACCTCCTTTCTTCTGCCTCTCTTTATACTCATTCTCTTTATTGTCCATCTCTATCTTTCTCTGTTTTCAGTCTCAGTTTTCAGTTTGTATATACTCTTTCCTTTTCCCTTTCCATCATTTTATGCTACATTTCCTCTCATCTCTCAATCTCTCTCTCCTCCCCTACCGTCTCCATCATTTTACCCTATTCCCCTTCATTCTCAATCGCTATATTCCCATCCATCTCTGTTATCCATTCCCTTCCATCTTTACATCCTTCTACACTCGCCGTCTCTATAGTTTTCTTCTCTTCCCTTTTCCACTTCTTTTTCCTCCTTCCTTCTCAATCCCTCTATCCTCCTTACACATTTAATAACTGTCATTATAGAACCTCAGAACAATGCTAATAGTTATTCTCTCAACTTAAATTAAGCCAAACAAACAATATTAGACTTTATAACGTACATTGTTCTCAACAAACTCTCCATGTACTCGTCCGTAAAACGCACATTGTTCTCAAAAAAGTCTCCATGTACTCGTCCGTAAAACGCACATTGTTCTCAACAAACTCTCCATGTACTCGTCCGTAAAACGCACATTGTTCTCAACAAACTCTCCATGTACTCGTCCGTAAACGCACATTGTTCTCAACAAACTCTCCATGTACTCGTCCGTAAAACGCACATTGTTCTCAACAAACTCTCCATGTACTCGTCCGTAAAACGCACATTGTTCTCAACAAACTCTCCATGTACTCGTCCGTAAAACGCACATTGTTCTCAACAAACTCTCCAAGTACTCGTCCGTAAAACGCACATAGTTCTCAACAAACTCTCCATGTACTCGTCCGTAAAACGCACATTGTTCTCAACAAACTCTCCATGTACTCGTCCGTAAAACGCACATTGTTCTCAACAAACTCTCCATGTACTCGTCCGTAAAACGCACATTGTTCTCAACAAACTCTCCATGTACTCGTCCGTAAAACGCACATTGTTCTCAACAAACTCTCCATGTACTCGTCCGTAAAACGCACATTGTTCTCAACAAACTCTCCATGTACTCGTCCGTACTCGCAGTGCAATGATGCGCAGTCTCGGTATAACATTCAAAATTTGCACCTTCATTTGCTCTTGTTAATTGTCGTATCATTCACTGAATTTCTGCAACTTGCCACCTGATCAAGATTATTAAATTAATTTTAGACGTAATTTACATGCTCAATGACTTGAATATTATATTAAGGTAGACGATCAAATAGCGGGGAAAAAAATTCAACCGAGGTAATTAATAATTGCCAATATTGAATTTCTGAACTTTATTCCCTACTAAATCTGGGCGATATTTACACAGGGACATAGTAGAAAAATGTGTAAAAAAACACACACATTAAAATTAATTATTTGAAGAAGGAGAATTTGAAGGTTTCCCATATTATTATTTTTTATAGTTGAAAACTACAACCATTATTAGTTTTCTTGGTATATTATACCGTGCATCTTCTCTCTCCTAATGTTTGCATTTATTATCACCAGTTTCTCGCCTTTGGTCTTAATGCGCACTACTAATATTTCGACATTATTTGTGTCACGAATTTAAATTTCTGTAACTTGTATTGTTTCTTTTAGCAATATTGGCAGGTCCTCTCTCCTCTCCTCTACTCTGTCTCTTCTTCACACCGAGCATAGACTTGGTACTCTGTGGAAACTTCTCTTCCTCACTTATGTCATTTTTTTAGCTTCTTATCAGTTTACTGTTTATTATTCTCTCCCATTTTTTTATAGGTTTTGTCTACACAATTTTATGTATTCTTAATTGTAATATTATCTTTCTAATCTTTCTTAAGTTGAGTGAATGATAATATAGTGGATCGTTTTGTTTTTATCGTGTTTTCCACTTAAAAAATAACATCCGGCATATTCATTATTCTTGAAATCACCTTAGAATTTCTTAGGATGGCCCAGTAGGCCTACAACAGTGATCCTATATTTTTTTGCTCTTATATTATTTGTTTCTCTTTTCCGGTATGGCCAAAAAACAAAGGATATTTTCTGCCCATAGTTTAAGTTTTAGTTTTTATGCATAACTCTTTTATACTCTTCCAGGCAATTTATCTCTTACATATAATATTTTTTGTTAATTATTAGTCCTCTCTCATTTCTTTATAATCTTGCCCTCTTCCTCAGGAGCGGCGCCTAGAAGGATGTAGGTAGGGTGGAGGCGTCAGTGTCCCCAAAATTTCCTAAGCTCCTCCAAAGCCCCCCAAATTAAAATATTAATAATTATAATGCTCTTTCACAATAGGTGTTCTAGCCTCCGCCTTACACACAGAAAGCCACTCGTAAGCCTCGCATCAAACAAATTATAGCTTGCCCCTGCATTTTCTTTAGTTAATTATTCCAGTATTTCTCTTTAGCCTTACCTCACTTCGCTCCAGTTATGAAATTTTACCTGTCCACTCACTCTCTTTACTCTCTGTGTGAAAGTCCCGTGAAACTCACCTTCTGCTTCCACTGTTTTCTTTTCTCAGTATACATATAACTTGTCGTCGATATTCTTCTATAAAGTAAATTCTCCTTTATTTAGTGTATTCTCTAAGACAATACTTATATATTTGCATACGAAGATCTATTTTTTTTTTCAACAGGAACAGGAATACACGTATAGGTCTTTGTTGCTTCCACCTATGACAGATGACTTATGTTCACTTCTGCAGCAACTCTGTGTGAGTGTGTATGCGCGTGTGCGTGTGCGTGCGCGCGCGCATGTATTGAAAATGGCTACGGGTCTCGCTGTATAATTATTCGCGTGTGTGTGTGCAATCACGTGAAATGATTACTTATATGCAATTATGTATATGCTTGACTTGCAGATAATATTGAGTGTGTGTGTGTGTTTATGTGTGTTTGTGTGTGTGTGTTTGTGTGTGTGTGTTTGTGTGTGTGTTTGTTTGTGTGTGTGTTTATAGTTTCAGGGGTCGAGTCAGAGCTCCTAGCCCGGGCTCTTCAATGATCGATACTGGGTCCTCTCTCTCCCTGCTCCATGAGTTTTATCATACCTCGTCTTGAAACAATGTATGGTTCCTGCCTCCACAACATCACTTTCCAGACTATTCCACTTCCTGACAACTCTATGTCTAAAGAAATACTTCCTAACACCTCTTTGACTCATGCGAGTCTTCAACTTCCAATAGAGACCCCCTTGTTTCTGTGTCTCATCTCTGGAACATCCTGTCTCTGTCCATCTAGTCAATTCCTCGCAGTATTTTGTATGTCGTTATCATATGTCCCCTAACCCTCCTGTCCTCCAGTGTCGTCAAGCCGATTTCCCTTAACCTTTCTTCGTAGGGCATTCCCCTTAGCTCTGGAATTAGTCTTGTTGCAAATCTTTGCACTTTTTGTCATTTCTTGGCGTGTTTGACCAGTGTGGGTTCCAAACTGGTGCTGCATATTCCAGTATGGGCCTGAAGTACACGGTGTACAGAGTCTTGAACGATTCCTTACTGAGGTATCGGAACGCTTTTCTCAGGTTTGTCAGGCGCCCATATGCTGCAGCAGTTATCTGGTTGATGTGCGCCTCATGTGTGTGTGTGGGTGCGTGTGAATACCTGGAGTATACTTGGAGAAGGTTTCGGGAGTCAACGCCCCCTCTGCCCAGTCTGTGACCAGGCCTCGTGGTGGATCAGGGCCTGATCAACCAGGCTGTTACTGTTGGCCGCACGCAACCCGACGTACGAACCACAGCCCGGCTGGTCAGGTATTGATTTTAGGTGCCTGTCCAGTGTCTTCTTGAAGATAGCCAGAGGTCTATTGGTAATCCCCCTTATGTATGCTGTTAGGCAGTTGAACAGTCTTGGGCCCCTGACACTTATTGTTTTGTCTCATATCGTGCTTGTGGCACCCCTGCTTTTCATTGTGTGTGTGAGATTACCTATTTGTAGCTACAGGAGCAGAGGTGTGCCTAAACTGTCCCGTCTACACACATTTACATTTGCCAATGATCGTAATACTTCCAACTTTTAATTAATTTCCTTGAACAACTAATCTGTCTGTAATAGACCAAAATAAAAATCTAGTGTCTATTCAGCTCCAGATTTTTCTTACCTTTTAACTGTTGGCTCATGTTATCTCTAAGACCCCCTCTTCTTTATCGATGCTTTAATATCGTGTTATTACTTATTATGTTTCCTCTTTCCTCCTGTCGTCTGGAATGGACAGCTAATGTGTATTCAGCCTTTCAATTTTTTTACCTCTGAGAGTCATTTATTAGCTATTATTTCACGCTTTTCTATCTTGCTCATATATTTTTAGGTGTGGGAAATACATAGTCACTGCCTAATCCAATTCAGACCTTATATTCGTTGCAAATAGTTTGTTTTAGCATTTCTCAAACCATTTATTCGAAATTTGTCCTATAGTTTGCCAGTGTAGGTTATGATTTTATCCATTTTTTTCATATTATCGTCTGACATTTTTTTTAAATAATATTCCCTAATAAAATCAAATTTTTGAAAAGTTGTATGCTTCTTAAATGAGATTAGTTAATTCTTATGTATTTTCATGTCCTGAATCCAAATATCACATTGAAAAATGATTATTGGCTATAGGTTTAAAGATACGAGACATAATATTTGAATTTTGTATTACAACGTACAATATGTGTCAGTATCTTATAAATTCTAATCCGTACCTACTCTCTGCCTTTTTGTTTGACACTTATTTTGGGCTGAAGAATCATCTCTTGCCAATGTCCAGCAATAGTCTGTGAGCATTCTTGTGCCCCATTTGCCCTGGAACCATTTTTCTATAGTTCGCTGGAAAAAAGTCTTTTTTGTGAGTCCAAAAAGTGGATTTTAAGTGACATGATACATCCCATCAGCTGCTACGAGATTCCACTGTTGAAGACGAGAGCCTAGCAGCTCTCACTTATTTTTGGGTAGTTGCAGATCCCTGACAAGGTCATGGAGTTCCCCTTTTGTTATGAAATGTGGCCTAGAGGAGTGTGCTTCATCAAAGTTTCAGTCACTGTGTAATCCAGCAGTGTCATTCTTCTCTTCTTCCTCCTCACCACTTTCTTCATCTGACTCGAAGTACACCCAAGTTGATGCATCAGGAACAGGTAGACCTTCTCCATGTGGAACTGGCGAATAGCTGATGGAATGTTTAGATATTCAATGGATTCCCTTTTTTTTCTTTGACAAGCCCTTTTGTACTGGAGGTACCATGCAGAAATAACAATTGTTGGTATAGTTTGTTGGCTCCCACCATGTCACTGGCACACCAAAAGGCATTCATTTCCTCTTCCTGTTCAACCATTGAAGAGGTTAGTAGCACAATTGTTGCAACATATATGTGGAGCCCAGTTCTTACCCTGGTCACCAATCTTGCATCCAAAATATAGGTGATATGCCTTTCTAACCATAGCAGTTACACGGCACTTCTGTGATGCAAAGGTCACCTCACCACAAATGTAGCAGAAGTTGTCTGCTCTATTCACACAAATACGAGGCATCTGAAAGAAGAAAACAAATAACACTTAGAAGATAAACAGAAAATTTATTCATTAATTTATCATTATAATACAAATCATGACAGCTAAGCGGAAGTATTTATATTATTCAGTAGGAAAATAAAATTAATATATGCCTCATGCATATCAATAGCTTGCTCATTGAAAATTTATTATAAGTTTAAAAAGTGTTTGGCTAAGAAAATCACCAACCTTTCAACTCAAAATATAAATTTGGACAGCACAACCACCTAGTATGACTGCTGGAACAATAATGAAGGTCAGTGAGTGTGGTAAGAAACACACTGCCGCAAGCCTGTTGCAACATGTTGTGACACGTAGGTCTATATTGAAAAGTAGAGCTAACAAACAATTTTAACCACTATATTCATTATCAGTGACCTAAAATTAGTTGGAAATTGCTATTCTGGTCTCGGAAGCATTTTGGTTGTTGACCAGTGGTATCTCTCTGATACCACTGTATTCGTACCAGCTGATACCAGCTGTATTCGTACAATTTCCAATACATGACTTATTTAAATGTTATTTCACCATTCATCTATTACTCAATTTTCTCAATGTTTCTAAGTCATCTTTTAGAGATTCACAGGGATTTTTTTACTTGCATTTTTGTTTTGCATCATCAACAAAGGATTTCTTGTAATTTTCTGTTTCTTCTGATAATTTATTTGCATCAATAATTAACGTAGTTTATGCAAGTAAAGATCTTTGTAGCGTCCCACTGATAACACCTTTCCTTTTAACACTACTTGCATTTTCTTATCTTACCTTTTCTGACATTTTAACAATTTGCCCTTTATTTCACCTATGTTTCGAAGCTTCCAAAACGGTATTTGGTGGCAAATTTGCCCCAAAAAAATAAAAATACAATTCACCAATCCATCTCTTTCTTGAACAATTGCTGTAATTCTATTGCAACAATTTAATACTTTTTGATATACAGGAATTTAAAGATTAGAAACCAGACGGTTGGTAGTAGAGAAGTTCTGGATCTCCAAGTTTTGTATCTCTAATGTTTTGTGTTCAGTATTTTTAAGACACTTGTCAGAGACACAGGCCTATAGTTTAAAGGGTTTACCATGTCATTTTTTTATATAAAGGCAGAATAGGTACAACACGCGCCATCTTTTTTACTGCATCTTTACTTTCTGGTTATGAAATTCTAAAAAAAAAAAAAAAAAAAAAAAAAAAGGCGAGGTATACATACGTCAAGGTATACATAAAAACGTCAAGGTATACATACTGAGAAGTGTTTATATTTCTCAAAGCTTATACAGAGAAAATTTAATTTATTTTCAGTTTTAGGAATTAAAGCATTCTTGATATTAACGTGCAGGCAAACTGCAGCCTAACTCTCTCTCTCTCTCTCTCTCTCTCTCTCTCTCTCTCTCTGTCCATGTAGATGCGAGTCTGTGTGCTGCTTCATCACTAGGAGGGGTATAAATCAAGTTTAAATGTTTGTTTTCGTCGCGCTGTGAGCCCACCGACTCCCCTTTGTCCCGCTCAACTTGTCCCCTCAGTGTTTACAGATGTAGTTGCAGGGCAGTTTTTTGTTTGAAACCACCTCAGGGTATATACACGGAGAAATAAATTTATCGAATGATATATATACTGAGAATAAAACCTATCTTAGGGATTAAATTATTCTTGATGGTGAATTGGGGTTCCGGCAAGCAATCGGTTTTAAGCCCAAGAAAGTATTGAAAACGGGTATATATCTGTACTTATTTATAAGGAGCGCACAGGTGTTATCATTGCTGATAACAGTGATTGCAATCTACAGTATCAGATGAGGACACGCGCATGAAACTGAAGAGTACACTTCATTATAGCGTGTGATGAAGGGGCTTGGAAATGACTTTCGTGGTACCATCCCTTTAAGAATGTAGTTTATTATAGGGAGGTAATTAATGATTCCACTACTGCTCACACGCAACAGTCCGGAATTTTCCGACCTATTCTCCCACTTTCTCATCACCATTTCATCTGTCTTGTCTTTTGGTTTTCTTTCCATTTTCTCGAGCTGTTGACGTTTTATAAAAGTTCAGTGTTAACCGAAATATCTTTTAACGTGTCTTCTGAAAGTGCGATTTAGAAATGATATTGGAAAAATAATATTGACTAGTACAGAGCCTTCGGTAAATGGCATCACTGGGTTTAAAGTTATTACCACAAGATTATGTTCCAATCATCTGCAGATATTGCTCTGTATGGAGACTTTTTTTTTAAAAGAGCACACTCTATTGTACATGTGATTAGACACAGCCGGAACTAGAGACTAGAGTTATGCCTCAGATGACATATGATGAGATGACTCGTCATGTAGACTTGTGTATCACAATGGTCACATCATAATCGCTAACATATTTATCGTATAAATTTAATACTAAGCAAGGGTTGAGTCACTTTCCGAAGGGGCTAGATTTGTTCATAGTCTCGACTCGTCCATGTATTGAACCCAGATCCTTCTGTTGTGAACCGACAGTGCTACCACAGAATATTCCATTTCCAACAAAACCAGCTTGGAAAATAGACATTCTATCAACGGTGTACAAATAACTCCGCACATAGTAGAAAGAAAACCTTATGACGACGTTTCTGTCCAACTTTGCCCATCTACAAGTCACACTCTAAATGATCCAAGTCGGACCGAAATATTGTCATAAGGTTTTCTCTCTCCCATGTGTGGGTTATTTGTGTATTGTTCCAGTCACGGTATTGTGCCTTTTTGTTCTGAATATAACTATAAATCATGAGACAGAGGTGAGAGTTTACAGTAATATCTGTTATAAGGAGTGAAATATTCGTGAATGTTAGTGCAGTGGGAATTACTGGCTTAAACTCCCGTGCAATCGATAGGCTTCAAACTTGATAAACCGTGGAACAATTCCAGTACAAATGTTTACGATAAGTGGCCGCTGACTACTGGTCGTTTACTTCAAGAAATTCGGCATTTGCTGCGTTCGGTATTTTTCCCAACTGGATCCAACACCGACGTCAGTCGGAATGGCTCGGAAGAGTGTTGCAAATGATTGAGGTCATCGCGACCACTAAAGGTTCAGATCATTTTATCTCCCACACCGAAGCTAATCCTCAGTGAACTAAATTTGCATGAATGAGCTTAGCAACTGTTCGCTGGAGGACTCTCCTGGATCATTGCCTTTCCGGCTCCAGGTGGTCTGCTCGATGAGCCTCTCCTACCACACAGAACTTCCATTTTTAAAATACTCACCACTATTTAATTTTATATTTGAGCAAATATCATAATCACCAGAGATCCATTACTCAACTCAAGAGTGACTTTATAACTGAGAATATATGAGAATATCCTTAGACTCCTCCTGAATCCAATCTAAGCAGGTAATATTATGGCACTAATAACACTTCATGCAAATGTACAAGGTTATTAAAAATGAGTAATTCATTCTAAATGTTATCATTGCGAGGATTTAGAGAGAAAGTTTTATGAATTATGATATATTCATTTCAAGAATAACAAGAACTGAAAATTAGATCATGAATGTGTATCTTGATCAACCATATATATAAACTTACAGATAACTGATTGCAACTCTGTAACTTAAATAATAAACTTTTACTTACATCTAGTTAATAATCATAGCACATCTTAACGCATCCCCCAGAGCTATAGAAAATTGGCCAAATTGTTTACGCGCCATTAACCTGGAGTTTGAATAAAAGTATATGGGTTAACACTGCCTTATTAAACTGCCTATTCTGTTAGAGTTATTCTACTGATATACTGAGAGGAATTCGTAGATGGAGTGATGGCAGAAGGAAACAAGTGTAGACTCTGTTATGGAGGCGTATTATTAGTAGTCGCGTAATAGCCCAGGCCTGTGAGTCGTGGCCTGCGTGTGAGTTGTGAGAAATTATGTGGGTAAATTTCACAGGTACAATCCTGAATTGACATTTCACCCCTATAATTGGGAGAAAGTTTAGTACATCAAACAGTTTACACTATATATTGATGTTCCTCAGAGTCAAGTGGGACTTTAAGGACACCAGGTCACAATAATGTCTCTCTTTCGTGCCCACCTTCTCAGTTCACCATACCTCACACGTCTGGACCTTAAATTATTTGAACATATAGTTCTTAAAATTATTTGAAAAATTATGCCAGTAACACTGACAAATTATGTGTGGACTATATGTATTTGGTAATATCAATTACTTGACCTATGTAATTTACTTGAGTAATTTTATATAAATATAAATCAATTACATGATTAAGAAAAAATATAAAGGACATTTCAATATTACTCGCCAAATTAAGATTTGGGTGTTATATCGTAACGCCTCCCTTTCTGTAGGCAACTAATATTGGCCAATATAAGTAAACCTACCCGTATTATTATTATAATCAAAAAGAAGCGCTAAACCACAGGGGTTATACAGCAAACCTACCCGTAGCGAAAATTAAAACACTGGGAGGCGTACATTACATATGATGTGAAATTCCTCATTTTCTGACGACACCGTTTCTGTTACACCTTAGTTCATTACAAGATTCGGCCAATAATTTCCATTTCCCAGAGAGAGCTAATAATCCACCTCTGAGGACGGCCACCTGGGCAGTACTGCTCGCCGGGTACACCCCCTTTCCCCTCCCCTCAATCATTTGGAAGTGCCCACTCGCTTCCTCACAAGTATATTGGTAGTGTGCGACTACCATTAACACTTCACATTTACATTAACACTTCACATTTACGTTAACACTTCACATTTACATTATATTAATACTTCACAATTACATTACATTATATAAACATATTACGTCCTTCAATTTTTTCATACTAATTATAGAACAATTATAAAAATGTTTTCCACAATAGTCACGTGACGTCAGCTTGCACAGGGAGCCTGCCAATAATGTTGCAAGGAAATCTGTCAATAACTATAGTAAACAAGTAATACTGTTGATACATAAACTGTCCCTTTATGGAACAAACTAGCACTTTAAAACTTGGCCCAATATTGCTCAAAGCCAATCCTTCATCACAGTGGCTCCAGAAGCCTTGTTTGCACACAAGAAGCCATGGCAGCATCCACAAGCCACTGTTACCCAACCCATCACCTGGTGGAACAGCATCCACAAGCCACTGTTACCCAACCCATCACCTGGTGGAACAGCATCCACAAGCCACTGTTACCCAACCCATCACCTGGTGGAACAGCATCCACAAGCCACTGTTACCCAACCCATCACCTGGTGGAACAGCATCCACAAGCCACTGTTACCCAACCCATCACCTGGTGGAACAGCATCCACAAGCCACTGTTACCCAACCCATCACCTGGTGGAACAGCATCCACAAGCCACTGTTACCCAACCCATCACCTGGTGGAACAGCATCCACAAGCCACTGTTACCCAACCCATCACCTGGTGGAACAGCATCCACAAGCCACTGTTACCCAACCCATCACCTGGTAGAACAGCATCCACAAGCCACTGTTACCCAACCCATCACCTGGTGGAACAGCATCCACAAGCCACTGTTACCCAACCCATCACCTGGTAGAACAGCATCCACAAGCCACTGTTACCCAACCCATCACCTGGTGGAACAGCATCCACAAGCCACTGTTACCCAACCCATCACCTGGTAGAACAGCATCCACAAGCTACTGTTACCCAACCCATCACCTGGTGGAACAGCATCCACAAGCCACTGTTACCCAACCCATCACCTGGTGGAACAGCATTCACAAGCCACTGTTACCCAACCCATCACCTGGTGGAACAGCATCCACAAGCCACTGTTACCCAACCCATCACCTGGTGGAACAGCATCCACAAGCCACTGTTACCCAACCCATCACCTGGTGGAACAGCATCCACAAGCCACTGTTACCCAACCCATCACCTGGTAGAACAGCATCCACAAGCCACTGTTACCCAACCCATCACCTGGTGGAACAGCATCCACAAGCCACTGTTACCCAACCCATCACCTGGTAGAACAGCATCCACAAGCCACTGTTACCCAACCCATCACCTGGTGGAACAGCATCCACAAGCCACTGTTACCCAACCCATCACCTGGTAGAACAGCATCCACAAGCTACTGTTACCCAACCCATCACCTGGTGGAACAGCATCCACAAGCCACTGTTACCCAACCCATCACCTGGTGGAACAGCATTCACAAGCCACTGTTACCCAACCCATCACCTGGTGGAACAGCATCCACAAGCCACTGTTACCCAACCCATCACCTGGTGGAACAGCATCCACAAGCCACTGTTACCCAACCCATCACCTGGTGGAACAGCATCCACAAGCCACTGTTACCCAACCCATCACCTGGTGGAACAGCATCCACAAGCCACTGTTACCCAACCCATCACCTGGTGGAACAGCATCCACAAGCCACTGTTACCCAACCCATCACCTGGTGGAACAGCATCCACAAGCCACTGTTACCCAACCCATCACCTGGTGGAACAGCATCCACAAGCCACTGTTACCCAACCCATCACCTGGTGGAACAGCATCCACAAGCCACTGTTACCCAACCCATCACCTGGTGGAACAGCATCCACAAGCCACTGTTACCCAACCCATCACCTGGTGGAACAGCATCCACAAGCCACTGTTACCCAACCCATCACCTGGTGGAACAGCATCCACAAGCCACTGTTACCCAACCCATCACCTGGTAGAACAGCATCCACAAGCCACTGTTACCCAACCCATCACCTGGTGGAACAGCATCCACAAGCCACTGTTACCCAACCCATCACCTGGTGGAACAGCATCCACAAGCCACTGTTACCCAACCCATCACCTGGTGGAACAGCATCCACAAGCCACTGTTACCCAACCCATCACCTGGTGGAACATTTAATTTCTTGTTCACTTTTACATTATAATGTGATATATTTGCTTCCATTATTTACATGTAAGTTTCTCATTCAATAACATATCACCAGATACTCTAATCAATTAATTAGCCAATTTGCACATTTTCCTATAATTGCTTGTAATTATAGCTCCTAATGAGAAGATTTTAACGAATTTACTGGACAGTTAAGCATATGTATGAATTTACAGTTTATCTGCCTCCTCTCCCATCAACTATCATAGCAAATAATAACTAACTTTACAGTAAATTAAATCCAGAAAATGTGTAACATTTTCCACATGCATATAATTGTTATGTTGATCATAAAGCGAAGCGCTAAAGCTGTAAGGATCATACAGCTCTTAGACACTGGGAAGTAATCAGGTTCGTTAGGAAAACTGGGAGAGTAGCTTGACTTCATCGCACCAAAAGGAAGTCAAGCTAGCATCAACGCACTTACCTCCCTAGAAGGAAATATGTTATTAAGAAATGGGAAGGTGAGACAGATTAATTATATGTATTTTTTTTTTTTATTAACACATCGGCCGATTCCCACCAAGGCAGGGTGGCCCGAAAAAGAAAAACTTTCATCATCATTCACTCCATCACTGTCTTGCCAGAGGGGTGCTTTACACTACAGTTATAAAACTGCAACATTAACACCCCTCCTTCAGAGTGCAGACACTGTACTTCCCATCTCCAGGACTCAAGTCCGGCCTGCCGGTTTCCCTGAATCCCTTCATAAATGTTACTTTGCTTCCACTCCAACAGCACGTCAAGTATTAAAAACCATTTGTCTCCATTCACTCCTATCAAATACTCTCACACATGCTTGCTGGAAGTCCAAGCCCCTCGCACACAAAACCTCCTTTACCCCCTCCCTCCAACCTTTCCTAGGCCGACCCCTACCCCGCCTTCGCTCCACTACAGATTTATACACTCTCGAAGTCATTCTGTCTCGTTCCATTCTCTCTACATGTCCGAACCACCTCAAGAACCCCTCCTCAGCTCTCTGGATAATAGTTTTGGTAATCCCGCACCTCCTCCTAATTTCCAAACTCCGAATTCTCTGCATTATATTCACACCACACATTGACCTCAGACATAACATCTCCACTGCCTCCAGTCTTTTCCTCATTGCAACATTCATCCCCCATGCTTCACACCCATATAAGAGTGTTGGTATAACTATACTCTCATACATTCCCCTCTTTACTTCCATGGACAAAGTTCTTTGTCTCCACAGACTCCGAAGTGCTCCACTCCCCCTTTTCCCCTCATCAATTCTATGATTCACTTCATCCTTCATAGACCCATCCGCTGACATGTCCACTCCCAAATATCTGAATACATTCACCTCCTCCATACTCTCTCCCTCCAATCTGATATCCAATCTTTCGTCACCTAATCTTTTTGTTATCCTCATCACCTTACTCTTTCCTATATTCACTTTCAATTTTCTTCTTTTACACACCCTACCAAATTCATCCACCAACCTCTGCAACTTCTCTTCAGAATCTCCCAAAAGCACAGTGTCATCAGCAAAAAGCAACTGTGACAACTCCCACTTTGTACTTGATTCTTTATCTTTTAACCCCACACCTCTTGCCAAGACCCTCGCATTCACTTCTCTTACAACCCCATCTATAAATATATTTAACAACCACGGTGACATCACACATCCTTGTCTAAGGCCCACTTTTACTGGGAAATAGTCCCCCTCCCTCCTACACACTCTAACCTGAGCCTCACTATCCTCATGAAAACTCTTCACTGCTTTCAGTAACCTACCTCTTATTCCATACACCTGCAACATCTGACACATTGCCCCCCTATCCACCCTATCATACGCCTTTTCCAAATCCATAAATGCCACAAAAACCTCTTTACCCTTATCCAAATACTGTTCACCTATATGTTTCACTGTAAACACTTGGTCTACACACCCCCTACCTTTCCTAAAGCCCCCTTGTTCATCTGCTATCCTGCTTTCTGTCTTACTCTTAATTCTTTCAATAATAACTCTACCATACACTTTACCAGGTACACTCAACAGACTTATTCCCCTATAATTTTTGCACTCTCTTTTGTCCCCTTTGCCTTTATACAAAGGAACAATACATGCTCTCTGCCAATCCCTAGGTACCTTACCCTCTTCCATACATTTATTAAATAATAGCACCAACCACTCCAAAACTATATCCCCACCTGCTTTTAACATTTCTATATTTATCCCATCAATCCCAGCTGCCTTACCTCCTTTCATTCTACCCACTGCCTCACGAACTTCCCCCACACTCACAACTGGCTCTTCCACACTCCTACAAGATGTTATTCCTCCTTGCCCTATACACGAAATCACAGCTTCCCTGTCTTCATCAACATTTAACAACTCCTCAAAATATTCCCTCCATCTTCCCGATACCTCTAACTCTCCATTTAATAACTCTCCTCTCCTATTTTTAACTGTCAAATCCATTTGTTCCCTAGGCTTCCTCAACTTATTAATCTCATTCCAAAACTTTTTCTTATTTTCAACAAAATTTGTTGATAACATCTCACCCACTCTCTCATTTGCTCTCTTTTTACATTGCTTCACCACTCTCTTAACCTCTCTTTTTCTCTCCATATACTCCTCCCTCCTTGCATCACTTATACTTTGTAAAAACCTCTCATATGCTAACTTTTTCTCCCTTACTACTCTCTTTACATCATCATTCCACCAATCGCTCTTCCCTCCCGCACCCACTCGCCTGTTAGCAGCACTAAAAGCAACGAGTGGTGAAGGCTCGAGCCTCCGTTATATCTTCAACTGTACAAACGTAGTTGTGGGAGTGTTAAGTAGATGGAATAGGCTCAGTAATGCGCTCAGGCATGGGAAGGGTACCACCTGAGTGTAAGGGATTTGTAAGGTAATGATTAAGTCCCCCACTAAGATTAAGAACGATGTATTATATCTGCGTTTAATATATAGAATGTCTGTGTAATCTAAGTTCGGAGAACCGGCCAAATGACAGCAATTACGCCTCGTCTTCTGATCTTCTCTTTATTGACCATGCCTTGGGGCCAATCCTGGAGATGATTATGATTATTACTATTATTATTATTATTATTATTATTAATATTTATTATTATTATTATTATTATTATTATTATTATTATTATTATATATAATTATTATTATTATTATTATTATTATTATTATTATTATATTATTATTATTATTATTATTATTATTATTATTATTATTATTATTATTATTATTATTATTATTATTATTATTATTATTATTATTATAACTATTAACACAGGCCATCTGACACTAAGGTAGGGTGACTGAGAAGTCCAGTGCAGGTATAATATACTGTACTTCCACCTCCAGGACTCAAGTGTGCAAGAGATCCTGGACAAGGATACCAACTGACTTGCTAAGTGAAATCACAGGTCTTTTGCAGAAACTGAACAAACGTAGACAAGCTGTAGCTTTGCCAAGTGAGATAGAATATAAGTTTAACAAATTTAATATCGCACCGCATCCCACCTCTGCCACCATGTTTGTTATAGCGTGGATGAGATCCTGGGGAAAAATCACAGCTGCTCTGTGGTATTTACTGAGGGCAGAAATGTTGAGTCCACTGGCCGTGACCTGCCTTAGCTAGTGTCTACTTTTAAAACTGGCGTGCCACGCAGGTAGGACAACGCAGGCTGCCACATGACTCATGCACAATCATGGCTATGACATCATATACGTCAACCATTAGTGACTATATGGGACAACGAGAAAACCGTCCTTACCTACTAACAGTCACTACTACTGACACTACTTACAAGTCCGGCAAACCGGTTTCCTCCCTAATTCCTCCATACACATTACCGTGCTTACACTCCAAGAGCAAGTCAAGCCACAAAATCCACTAGCTTAAACTCAATTCAAACTAATTCATATCGATATAACCATTATTATTATTTATACAGTATTAATGGGAAGTGCTGAGCCATGTGTATCATCATGTACAAAAAGTTATTGAAGCTCGACCCTCCGTCCACTAATCGCAACAAAAAAAGGCTAAATGCAGCCCGTACTCATCTTTCAACAGGGTACAGGGAAAATAGGGATGAGGGCGAAGGCAGAAGGATTTGCAAATCATAGCATGAATATTGCAACACTCATTGGAAATATAATGGATCCTCAACATTTTTTAGAAGAGTTTCAATGTGGAGCAACAACGGAATTTACTGGAAACACGATGAGGGAAACGAGTGTAAAATACCTGAAACAATTGTACTCTTATTTTTGTACGTATTTTTGTGTGGGGGATGAATCTCGTGAGAGGAAGAGAGAGAGAGAGAGAGAGAGAGAGAGAGAGAGAGAGAGAGAGAGAGAGAGAGAGAGAGAGAGAGGTGGCCCACCGTGGAGTGACCTGGTATGCATGAGCTGTGACACTCTGTGAGACGACCAACTTGTAGAAAGCAGAAAGTTAAAGTGCTGGTTCCTGGCACTAACAGCTTGTTGAAACAGCAGTGACAAGCGAGGTGTAACTCTTGCTGGCACTGGCACCCAAAGTTAGCTTACATAGTGAAATACATTCTGAATAATGAACAACACATTTCCAGACTGGAGATCACACTAAAATATTAAATTTACTCCTTACGCAGAACATCATGTTCACGGAGAAGAGCTAAGCCCGCAGGGGTTCATACAGCGCCTTGGGAATGGAAGGTAATCAAGTTTGATCAAAAGAAGGAAAGAGTATCTCCAATTATGTGGATCAAGATCCCTTCATCAGCATCAAGACCTCTCCCTCAACTAGCGCCAGTATGCTAATAATGCAATAATTCTTTATTGCAGTGGCTCACATGGGAACAACTTTGTGAAGTATGATGTGAGTATCCTTATTCTCAGGTTATTATCCTCATATCCAGGTTGTAATATTGTTCGGGTTATTTCTATATCCCGGCTCTTTTCTTTATATCCAGGTTATCCTCATGTCCATGTTTCTATTCTTAAATTCAGGTTGTTATCCGGCCTATGCATCTTATGTCCATCCACAGATACGACCGAAAAAAATACACTTTTATTACAGCAAAATATTTTAAAATGATAGAATATACAAAAACTAAATAATGGTATTTTAAAAATGATGAAACAGAAAATATAGAATGATAAGTATAATTACTGTACTGTGTTTGTTAAAATCATAATAAGACTAAGAAGGCACAAGACAACGTTGAAATAATGAGTAGCAAGAAAATTGATAGGCCTACCCTAAGCTACATTCCATACATCTTTATTTGTGAAGCCTATGACTGATACCTACAAGTAAGGAACATCAGTTTGTGAGTAATGAAACTTAGGATAATAAAGCAGGTTGATAGAAAGAACGAGATAATCATGACAGAAATATATTAGGTTAAAAGAATGTTGCACATGTATACCACTTCTAAACGCCGTCCAAACATAATTCCCGCAACCCTCCATTTCGAGAACCGACCGCTCGGTCGGAACGGCATTCAGATGTAAGTCGGCCTAGTAAATTTATTAAGGTACAGGTACACAGAAATATAGTTACATAAAATATCATACATAGCAGCATAAGTGTAGATTACATAGGACGCAAAAGTAGACAAGCAACTGAAGCTCTAATGAGCACTGAAAGCTCCTTCAGTGGGAAGGAAAATCCTCACAACCGCTTCACCTGACACACAACACAGAGAAACTGAAGCTATCCTCTTCCTTTGCAATATATGTAACGAACACACACACTCACACACAGCAATTGAATATTTCTCTCTAGCTAAGGAAACAGAGAATACTCTGCTGTCATTTAAGTTATAGATTACAGACATTATTCTCGTCGAAATATACTAGTACTGACAACTGTTCCAAAATCTATTTTTTTTTAGATACATATACGTTAACCAATCACAAAATTATTCGCTGCAATTTTATTATTGGTAATAATGGCAAAAAGAATTATTTAATACTTATATAAGGACTAGATAAATGTAGTAAGACTACTGGCTCACGCTAGGTACCTCATAGGCCTACTGGCTCACGCTAGGTACCTCATAGGCCTACTGGCTCACGCTAGGTACATCATAGGCCTACTGGCTCACGCTAGGTACCCCATAGGCCTACTGGCTCACGCTAGGTACCTCATAGGCCTATTGGTTCACGCTAGGTACCCCATAGGCCTACTGACTCACGCTAGGTACCTCATAGGCCTACTGACTCATGCTAGGTACCTCATAGGCCTACTGACTCACGCTAGGTACCTCATGGGTCTTTAATTCAAGCTCCGCCCAGCGGTGCCGGGCTGACAGGCTCAGTCATGTCTCAGCTTCCGCCGAGGAAGGATGACGCTCCCACTCACTTCCCCCGAACTCTTGAAACTCGAATGTCATTGAACCTGTGTTTGTACATCGCACATAAGTGATATACAGAGTTACCTTCCTCCAGTTAAGTGACTTCACTGTTCTATAGAAATAACGTTGTTTATTGTATAATTAACTTATGAAGATCAGTGTACGTTCATCTGCTTAGTTCCTCGTAACAGCCACGGTAAGTTATTATTATTTAAATTTACAATATTACGTTTATTACTACTTTAATTGCTACTGCATCTTTCACTAATATAATTATTACTACTTTTGTCATTACTACAACTGCTATTGTTACTGTTATTGGTACTACTTCTGCTACTATTGCTACAGTTAATTACAGATGTAGAAGTTTGGGGTGCCAGGGGTAAATAATTGAACTTTCTATTGAAAGGTTTGGTAATAGGAAATACATATTTTAAGAAAAAAAAAAGATAAGTATTCAAGATGTGATATAGGGCGTAACGACAGTATTTTTTTTGGACTATTTATTGGTGGATAAAAGGTTGTTAGGTAGACTTCAGGATGTGCATGTTTATAGAGTGACAAGAGTCTAATGTTCTGTTTATTCATGTGAGAGATTTTAACCACCCGACTGAGTTTTCAAAAGACTAAGAAAGTTATACGAAACAGGTCTATGGTTGAGATAAATATAACTGAATCAAGCTTCATAAAAATAGTATTGATTTTAATATGAATATTAGTTTAGGGTTATACAAATTAGATTAATTTATTTTAGATACTAACGTATCTAAAATATATTTAGTTGGGTTAGGCTAAATTAAATTGCGCTTGTTGTAATAAGGTTAGGTAGGTTTTCAAAGTTTCTCTTGGTACAAAATTATAAATTCTTACATTAACATAAATGAAAAAATATATCTTAAACGTATAAGAAAATTTTAGAAGGACTTAATTTTAGATGAGTTCTTGCTAATTGACCAGTTTACCTAATCGGCACGACATATACGATATATATATATATATATATATATATATATATATATATATATATATATATATATATATATATATATATATATATATCATATATAATATATATATATATATATATATATATATATATATATATATATATATATATATATATTCAATAAGCGATAGTAAACGTCATTAGCAGAACTCATCTAAAATTAAGTCCTTTCTAAAATTTTTATACGTTTAAAGATATATTTTTCATTTAGTTAATGTAATTTATAATTTTGTACCAAGAGAAACTTTGAAAACCTACCTAACAAACAAGCATTATTAGCTAACAACTAAATATATTTTAGATACGTTAGTATCTAAATTGCGTTTGTTGTAATAAGGTTAGGTAGGTTTTCAAAGTTCTCTTGGTACAAATTATAAATTCTTACATTAACATAAATGGAAAAAATATATCTTTAAACGTATAAGAAAATTTTAGAAAGGACTTAATTTTGATGAGTTCTTGCTAATTGACCAGTTTTACCTAATCGGCACGACATATACGTATATATATATATATATATATATATATATATATATATATATATATATATATATATATATATATATATGTCGTGCCGATTAGGTAAAACTGGTCAATTAGCAAGAACTCATCAAAAATTAAGTCCTTTCTAAAATTTTCTCTTATAGTTTAAAGATATATTTTTCCATTTATGTTAATGTAAGAATTTATAATTTTGTACCAAGAGAAACTTTGAAAACCTACCTAACCTTATTACAACAAACGCAATTTAATTTAGCCTAACCCAACTAAATATATTTTAGATACGTTAACATTAATTTATTAATAAACAAACACAATGAAATATAATTTTTTGTTATGTTCAGAATGATTTTGGCGAAATTATTGCATACACAAATTTTCACTTGTCTTATATGGCAAGGTGAGCGTTGCTATTTAAGCCAAAATCGCAAGTTTTACCTAATCGGCACGATTATGACGCCAATATATATATATATATATATATATATATATATATATATATATATATATATATATATATATATATATATATATATATATATATATACCCGTTTTGGGTAAGTATCCAGAAAACATCTGACAGTAGCACTGCAAAACGGTGAAAGCTTCGGTTTAAGATTTTATCGAGGTGTCAGGACAGAGTGATTTTTCGCTATTTTTGAGGTACTGGGGAACTCTCTCGGCCCTGGTGGGACCCGTGAGGAATCTCTTGCAGGATGACGTTGACATGTGAAAAACGGGAAAGCACTCGGACAGAAACAAGAAATACTGTGGCAAATCTATATATATTTCGGCCTCACGATCAGTGATTATGACGCCAATCTAAGCACGTGAAACGTGCTTACGGAATGAATAACTGTTGATGTAACCATCTAACCCAGGTAGGGAACCACCGTAATTGGGTAAAAATCAACTGTTGGAGTTGCCGTACTAGAAAACCGAATCAGATCACGTAATAAGATGTCTTCTAGATATATACGTTCATCAACTGTGTGAACTCTATCCAGCAAGATGACTGAGTCAGCATAAAACCTAAACAACCCGAGTTTAAATTGCAAGCCAGGAGAGACGTATGGGGTCATCTAGCAACAAAATAGATACATGAGTATTAGTTCAGTGTTGTGTGTCACATTTTAGGGTTGATATAAGAAATAAATCGCGTTTCTTGGCTTTCTTGTGTTATCTTGCGTCAATAATCCTCCAGAGGTTAATTACTCTCCAGAGGTTAATTACCCTCCAGAGGTTAATTACCCTCCAGAGGTTAATTACCCGATGAATATTTTCCAGTCTGTAACCATCATTTCTCATCACTAACTTTTCTCTGGGTTGAAGTGAACGATTCATTTGGGTTTAGGACCCCGTTGAGACGTCAAGTCATGTTTCTAAATATTGATATGAAATGTTTCATGAAGTCTTACAAGCACTGACATATATATATATATATATATATATATATATATATATATATATATATATATATATATATATATATATATATATATATATATATATATACATGTGTGTGTGTATGTATGTATGGAGAGTGAGAGAAAAAGAGAGAGAGAGCAGATGTGTTTGTATCGCCATTTCCTTTATATTTAATTTAAAAAAATATATCAAAATATAAATTAACATTTCACAGATTTCAACAATAAGCTCATCTGTAAATAATGTACATTGAATTTTACCTACTAAAACATTTTTTTCACTGTTACTGCTATGAATATTTGATGCCCCTCCCTCCCCAGGGACAACCAAAAAGTGGTTGTTGGTATTTTTAAATGATATTCACATATCACCTGAGTGATGTGTCACCTCACTAGTGTCATACCAGAGTGAGGTGTCACCTCACTAGTGTGACACCCGAGTGAGATGTCACCTCACTTGTGTAATACCAAAGTGAGGTGTCACCTCACTTGTGTAATACCAGAGTGAGGTGTCACCTCACTTGTGTAATACCAGAGTGAGATGTCACTTCGGTATCTTTTAAAATGTTTTTTTCTCTTCCTTTTTTCCCTTATTCCTCTAAAGATGTGTTTGTAATCACATGAAAGCGTTCAGGTTTTCCTATTTTTTTTTTTTTTGAGGTATTTTTTTATACAGAGGTAAACTCCTCTCATTCTATAAACTCTGGAGATAATGGTTGATTTATTACTTTTATGAGAGTCAGTAAGACTGAATATACCTCACCAGTCAAGACAAAATTAATCACTAACAGAGACGTTTAAGTAAATGTTCATTGTTTATACACCAATAGATACTTATCTATAGGAATATATTATGTTGTATTTAATGTTTTGCGTGATTATATATGGGGCTACAAAAATGTCAAAAATCCTCGTCCACCGCCTTAAATCAATGGTGATTTATACTACACAATCCATGATTTCATAACTGATTAATTCAGTCCAACGTTAAAATTAATATTGCATTATTCTTTCGAAAGTGTGGAAATAGTTTTTTCTTGACGATTACTTCTTTTCGAAAAAATTTCTTTTAATTTTGACATTTAAAAGAGATAACTCATTTTATTCCAAGTAAAAATATAACTTCAAACATTTATCATTATTATTAGACACCGGATTCTTTTGCTGAGAAACACAATTAAACTATTTTTAAGCGGCGGGTGATAATTGTAATTTTGTATATTCTGGGAAGTATACAGTGTATGAGGGTAATGCAATGAGAGCAGCAATGTATAGACACATGGAGGGGTGTATATCTCAGTATACACTTGAAGTTTGCTTTAATCTCTGTATTAAACATTGAAATATCCAGTGACTGGATATTTCAATGTTTAATATAGAGACTAGACGAGGGGCAGCAACCTTGCTGACCCTCGTCTAGTCGAGTGGCTTTAATCCAAATAATACAACTAATCTAACAGTAATATTTTCCTGATATAAAATTTGTGGATCAACATCTACCAGATTTTCCTTACAAACCCAAACATCAAGTAAAGAAAAAAATCATATACATCGAAAATTAGCATCGCAATCTTCCTTCGACGATACCTGGGGAAAATTAAGCATTCGTACAGCTGTGAAATTGTTTGATGTAAAAAAAAAAAAAGGAAATTGAGCAAGAGCAGAGGCATTCCACTGGATGGAGAAACCATTCTAATGAAACTGTTAAATGGAGAATTGTTGAGAATTGTGTTCATTTAGGTGTTGTTGCTGGCATAGCTATTAATGATAGCAAATCCGGGAGGCTGGCTGGCTGAACATCCCAATCTGTCTAAGGGAGCTGCGGGAATTCCTGTCCCATCCAACCTACTCTCTACCCCACCCTCCCACCTATGAGCCTTCAACCCACTAACCCCATCCAACCCCCTCAACAAAGTCACTAACAACCGATTAACCTAGCCTACAACCCACCAACACTTTCATCAACCCTGCCCACCTGTACACCAACCCCATCCAACTCTTTATCAACCTTTTATAAATACCCACTAACCCCGCTCATTACCCACCAACGCTATCCACTCCCTATCCAATCCCACCTACTACCCACCAACCCTCCCGCCCTCCACAGGCCAACCCCCATCCATCACTAGCGATCCCTCATCCACCTTTAATCAATCCCACCTACCCCTAACCACCGCTGCTAACCATCTCCACCCAAAATTTCAATCCACCATCAACCCCATTTCACCCAACACATTTATATTATGCCTCATTATTTAGATGCGAATTCAGGCTGCGTCGAAATTCAGGAGGACCCCCTGGTAAAACTGAAACAAATGCTGACGAGAGAATGACGAGCGTGTAGAATAAAGTAACTACAAGGACTACAAAGATAAATTGAAGTTAAAATAAGCCTTTTTTTTATTTATCAATCACATTTTGTATGGTTTACTGGGATATTCACTTTAGAAGTGATCTCCAGTCGGTTTCTGGTCTTTTGCCGACCTTTGCTGCTGAGTTTAGCCTCCAGCTCTTTTCCTTTTTCTGTCGCCTTTTCCTTTCCCTCGCCTATTCTTCATCGATCCTCACTTCCCCCTCACCCCTTGTGGGTCCTTACCTGTGAGTTCTTCTAGTTCTAATATGCCTAAGGTGAAAATACTTCGGGTAAGAATAATCACGTACACTGCTGAGCTAGCTTTCTATGAGGACTACGTTTCGCTCAGTGTAGAACATGACATGATGAAGATCTACACAGAGCGAAATGTGGTCCCAAAAAATGTTTTTTTTCTGAAACGTGTGCTTTTTCCACTGATGTCAGTACTACGGTATTCAGATGCAAATTCCTTGATGAATATTTTGTTTTTGAAAAGTATAGGAAAATCTCAGTACGAGAGCAAGAGGGTTGACAGAGTGCGCAACATATCTCCCATGAAAAAAAGTAGTGCGGTGAGTACACTAACAGGTTACTTCCCTTCATAAATAAAGGGATATTAGCAGCAAACTCCCAGATGTTTTTAAGATGAAATTGGATAAGCTCCTCAATTTAGGCTGTAGTGCGTACGTTGAAGTGCGTGTGGCTAGTACCAACTGGCGGGTTGATCAGGCCATTAAGAAGGCCTAGTCTTGGACTGGGCCGCGGAGACGGCGACTCTCGGACAAGTATTAAGATAATCTTTAGGTAGCAGCAAAAGTATGTTTACGTTAACATAATTATGTTTAAAGTAGCAAAGATTATGTTCATCACTGTCTCCAAGATTCGTCTCTGTTTATCTTATATATCCGCCTTTTATATTTCACTTTCATTTTTAATAAAAATATACGTCATTTCTTACTTTTCTCATCATGTGTACCTCTTTTTCACTGCTTTTGTTATTTTTATATATAAAAAAAGCAGTGTCTCTCCATTCTATTTTTAATGTTCAACTGCCTCCCAGCATACATCAGGGGGATTACCAACAAGCCCCTGGCTGTCTTCAAGCAGGCACTGGACAGGCACCTCAAGTCGGTACCTGATCAGCCGGGCTGTGGTTCGTACGTTGGACTGCGTGCGGCCAGCAGTAACAGCCTGGTTGATCAGGCTCTGGTCCAACAGGAGGCCTGGTCACGGACCGGGCCGCGGGGGCGTTGACCCCTGGAATTCTCTCCAGGTAGACTCCAGGTAGACGTTGGTCTTTTATCTTTACACTTCGTTCACCTTCCCTGTATGACAACGTTAAAATACGCTAATATTTGTTCCTTTTTAATGGTTTCATACTAGGAGTCCTCCCTTCTGCAACAACCTCCTTGTAACCACGTAAATATAAGAACTCAGCAACATTGTCTCCTAACACTTTCGTCCTTGAATATCTTTCCACTTTCACATATCTTAAGCTACCAACGAACACCTTGTATTTAATCTTTCACTTATTCGTCAGCTACAGACCCTGACACCCTCCTTGTTTTTAACCTTTATCTTACCTATGCAACAAACACAGAGAAGGAGTCCCAACTGTGACTCCCTCGGCTTTATCGTCCTTTCTAAACATTCACCTACCACCTGTCTGAATGTTGTTGTTTTTTAATTATCATTCATCTTACGCTTCTTAGTCACTATCTCTACGGTTAATCACTAAACACAATGTAACAGTAGATATATAAGGAACGAAATACCTTATTTTCACATTTATGATCTAGATTAGGGGACATCACATTCGCAATATTTAGTAAACTACTACAACTTGCCTAACTATTAAAAGAACAGTTGCTGAACAATTCTTATCATTGTAGCCAACAGTAGTTGAATGTAAGGGGAAAACTTCAAGGTATGTAGTTCAGGTACAATAGGGAAGTGTTGTTTGCCAGAGTAGGTGAGTTCTCCCTCCTGTAACGCTCTCTGGATAGCTTACTCTGTAAGCTGAGTGTCAGGTGGAATTAATTTCATTTCGGATTTCCATCTGCTCTGGTAAGATGTATTGGGTTGTTTACTGCTGATGGTAACATCCATACTTACCGGTAACACAATTAATATTCTGTCATTGTTGTGGCCCTCAGCTGTTACCTCCCATACGTCTTTCCATTTTTTTTCTTTTATATTCCTCAGGCCTTGCATCATTTTCTGGTCAACAGCGTAATATTAAGTTAAAAGTAATGAAATGGATTTTGGAGAGTAAATATGAGAACACTCTCGCTATACAACTATAGCCCAACCCATGTAGTCAGTAGTGTGTTAGGTTGTCTAAGCATATTGTTAGCTACACCGCATATGAGAGTGAACTCACCCTAGCAAGCCATGAATAACATGAATACAACTGGATAAAACGACATACAGGAAGATGGGTTTTGTGTGGCGCATGCGAAATAGTTCTGGTGTTCTAAAACACAGAGATGTACAAGCTGTGACTGTCAGAAATACTTGGTAATCGCATTCAACGAATGCCACACCTGTTTGGCACACTCCACACATATATATATATATATATATATATATATATATATATATATATATATATATATATATATATATATATATATATATATATATATATTCTTCCAAAAAGAAAAACTATACTTTCTCTTTTTAACTTTAGTAATGAATACAAGAGAAGGGGTTACTAGCCCCTTGCTCCCGGCATTTTAGTAGCCGCTTACGACACGCATGGCTTAAAGCGTGGTGATGCTGTCATAAGTGGTAAAACCTTATCAACAGCTGGTGAAGCCATAACAGCTGGTGAAACCATAACAGCTGGTGAAACGTAATCATCCACTGGTGAAAGCTTAGCAACAAGGGATAAAAACCTTAGCACCACTTGGCGAAACCTTTGAGAAAGAACATAGCAACGGTTGCAGTTGCACAGATATCCCTCAATTCCTCTCGTTGCAAAGCTATATTTTGTTTTCATAGGCATTTCCGTTCATCTCCTATGCAATGATTTTTTTTCCTTCTGATTTAATTGGCGCCATGTAGCGATGCATGTAATTTTTTTTTAAGTTTTGGCAGTGAGGAAGGAGGAAGGATGGGGGGGGGGAAATAGGATGTAATGTTGAATTCCTCCAATGCAGAGAATTTTGCAAAAAGCTTTGTATGCGTGGAAAAAGAATATTAAATTCCCTGGAGTCGTGAAGGATGAAAAGACTGATAGATAGATGAAGAAATCAACACATAGGTAGGTAAGTAGGTCAGAGGATAGATAAGGGGATAGAGTGAGAGGCAGACACATAGGCAGATATGCCAGAGGATAGATAAGAGGATAGATGAAGAGGTCAAGGGATAGGTAAGTAGGCCAGAGAATATATAAGGGAATGGAGTGAGAGGTAGACAGATAGGCAAGTCGGTTAGAAGACAAGTAATTTGACAGAGGTTGAAATGGAGAAAGTCTTGAAGACGAATATACACTCTATTTCCAATTTGCACCTGACTCCATTAATAAACCAGTACGCTAATTAAACCAGTACCACCATAAAACAACAAAAAGAAACAACAAAAACAATAACTAAAAAAAAAGAACATCACCAAAAGCTTAGATTATCATGACATTTTCAGAGTGTAGTAAATGCTGAAGGAGCAACACATATTCTCCACAAAGAAACCTGAGTGAGAATCGAGATATTTTGAAATGTTTCAAGAGAGGAAAGGATCACTTTCTGGAACAGTATTCTCAGTTTAATAAAGAGGTCAAAAAAGAAACAATAAAAGTCAAAGGAAAATACGAAATAATATTTACAAAGATATCTTAGACTAATCCACAAGATTTCTCACTTGTGCATGGGACAAGGATCAGGAAAAAAGCAGGTCAACCTAAATATTTTTCACAGCAGCTTATTGACATTAAAATTGAACTGGGTTATATATTTTTAGCAAATATTTCCTGCCTGTGTTGGAGAAACAGCAAAAATTAAAAAAAAATCAAACTTTTTTTTTCCTTCAGCCTCCTTCAAGAGAAGAGCTCTTGATGTAAAGCCTTTGAGTTGTTGTTCCTTGATTACCTTCCAATCCCCAGGCGTTTTACGATCTTTATTGGTTTATCGTTTTTCAGTGGAATATGACATTGATATACGTAGTATCGCTCGTCAGGCCAGAACATACAAGAGGAGAATAAAATAGCTGGAGACCATGCCAGAGGCTCATTGGTGTGTGCTACGCTAGGAAGAAACGTGTCATTTAACCAGACTACCGGGCGTATTGAGGCTTTAGTAGCTAAGTGATTTTCAAGGCGTCACGGTGGGAGCTGAATTCTGCTGGTAGTAATCTTTGTGTGTGTGTGTGTATATATATATATATATATATATATATATATATATATATATATATATATATATATATATATATATATTATATATATATATATATATATATATATATATATATATATATATATTATATATATATATATATATATATATATATATATATATATATATATATATATATATATATATATATATATATATATATATATATATATATATATATATAGAAGACAACCACTATGAAAAAATAGAGGAATTCAGCTTTGACTACTCACATTATCAAGGAACTATATGATATAGTTCCTTGATAATGTGAGTAGTCACGAAAGCGCTTGGAATTAATCTATTTTTTCATAGTGGTTGTCTTGCATATTTTATATCACCTGTTTACTTTGATCTTTTTGCATATATATATATATATATATATATATATATATATATATATATATATATATATATATATATATATATATATATATATATATATTCAAATGGCTTCAGAAAGAAATCTAAATATTCTTCCTTGAAGCCTTTTATCCACTTCTCCGAGGCTATGGGTCCCACAATATATACCAGAGGTGGACCCCATCCTATATATATATATATATATATATATATATATATATATATATATATATATATATATATATATATATATATATATATATATATATATATTTCTTCAGTCACAGAGTTGTCTCGGAAGCGATGTAGTGGAGGCAGGATCCATACATAGCTTTAAGGAGAGGTATGATAAAGCTCATGGAGCGGTTAGAGTGACCGAGTAGCGGCCAGTGAAGAGGCGGGGCCAGGAGCTGTGACTCAACCCCTGCATCCACAACTAGGTGAGTACACACACACACACACACATACTAGAGTATGTAGTACCAGTCTGGAACCCACACCTGGTCAAGCACGTCAAGAAATTAGAGAAAGTGCAAAGGTTTGCGACAAGGTTAGTTCCAGAGCTCAGGGAACTGTCCTACGAAGAAAGATTGAGGGAAATAGGCCTGGCAACATTGGAGGACAGAAGAGTTAGAGGGGACATGATAACGACATACAAAATACTGAGGGGAATCGACAAGGTAGATAGTGACAGGATGTTCCAAAGAGGGGACTCAGAAACAATGGAGCACAATTGGAAGTTGAAGACTCAGATGAGTCAAAGGGATGTTAGGAAGCATTTCTTCAGCCATAGAGTAGTCAGGAAGTGGAATAGTCTAGCAAATGATGTAGTGGAGTCAGGAACCATACATAGCTTTAAGACGAGGTATGATAAAGCTCATGGAGCAGGGAGAGAAGAGACCCAGTAGCGGACAGTGAAGAGGCGGGGCCAGGAGCTGAGTCTCGACTCCTGCAATCACAATTAGGTGAGTACAATTAGGTGAGTACACACACAAGAGTATACGACATTTCACTACTCTAGTAATTAGTCCCAATATCCTTGGCTAATGTTATCTTAATTGTGTGACACTGCTTTAAAGCAACGAGCAGTTCCCTCTTTGTCTACCTGTCAAAATTCTTTCATTTACTCGCATATTTTTCCTTCATTCATTCTTTAATCTCTCTCTCTCTCTCTCTCTCTCTCTCTCTCTCTCTCTCTCTCTCTCTCTCTCTCTCTCTCTCTCTCTCTCTCTCTCTCTCTCTCTCTCTCTCTCTCTTCTCTCTCTCTCTCTCTCTCTCTCTCTCTCTCTCTCTTTTTCTCTCCCTCTTTTTCTTTCTGTCTCTCTATCCCTCTCTCTCAATTTTTCTCTCCCCCCTCCCTGCCTAAGAGCACGGTTGAGTACCCAAAAATAGAAGCACCAGCCGACCTTCGATAACTTTTGGTTTAAGATTTATGACCTCCCAGCTGACTTCTCAACTGTGTTTTCTTGCGAAAACACACCTTTTCTTAAAAAAAAAAAAAAACTCTTTCTTGCCTTCACAATTTTTAAAAATTAAATATTATTAGCCGGTTTCCCTAAGTTTAATCTACACGTATAACGTCACCCAAACTCCTGACTCATAACAAATAAAGACCACTCGTCTTCACTTTGGTATAATCAGGTTACACGTGTCTGCTGTATGGCCAATATTTTATGCTTATACTCCGGTGTGTCCTATATCACCCTCTTTTCTTATCACATTAACAACCATTGATCTTAGTAACCCCCTCTCCCAGAATCACATTACGAAGGCTTGTTTCGGCCTTTTTTTTTTTTGATCAAGCGACTTAAGGAGAAGATGAACCTCATTCTGCCTTATTATCACCATTGTCACTGTCTACCTTTTCGATTCCCCGCAGTATTTTGTATGTCGTTATCATGTCTCCTCGAACCCTTCTGTCTTCCAGTGTTGTTAGTCCTATTTCCCTCAACCTTTCTTCATAGGGCAGTGTGTGTGTGTGAGTGTGTGTGTATGTTTATGTGTGTGTGTGTGCGTGCAATAAGATCACAGTAAACAGGTGATATCACAATATGCAGAAGAACCACTATGAAAAAATAGCGAAATTCCAAGCGCTTTCGTGAATTCTCACATTATCAAGGAATTATAAAAATAAAAGATTAACAGTAAGGCATATAAGAACGAGACTACACCTCACTGCCACCCACAACAACACCTGACTTTTTATGATGATGTAGGTAGGTAGTCTGTGATACGTGAAACACAGCTTATATTCTACCCAAAAAAATTGTCTAATGTACCTTAAATTCTTCCCAAATTTTATTAATTATAAATGAATCCAATTTATATAAACCAAAAGATATATTCATACTATTTTCAAAACTACTTTTTATGAAACTTGATTCTATTATATTTCTGTCGACTATGGACTTGCTTGATATAACTTTCTCAGCCTTGAAAATCAGTTGGATGGTTAAAGTCTTTCACATGAATAAACAGAGCATTAGAATCTTGTCCACTTCTAAAGTTATATTTATGTTGTGTTTATTACGGTCAAACTGGTAAAAGTCTTGAACTTATGTTAAAACAACATAAGTATAGTATCACACCAGACCAAGATGCGAATCCCCAAAACGGCATAGCTATCGTAAGATATTTACTTTGTACCAGCTTATACAAAATATCAGTACCAAGGTTCGGGCATCAAACATGACACCTACAGGAATACCAAAGCACCTCTGTCACCAGACCAAGTAGGAAAGTTTTTCAAAGGAAGGGAGGCACCACCTCTGCTACTGTGCTGAGAACCCTCATCCTCAGAGAAAAGAATAAACTTCAGGGAAAACTCAAGGTTCTCCCTGGAGCTGTTTGAATATTGTCTTCTCCTACCACCTCCTATATTCTATATTCTAGGTAGACTTTATTTAGAGACAAAATCCTTTGAAAAAAATACAGTAGGGATTAGAACAACATAAATAACATCTCATGGCTATATCTCGAATACTTCGTCCAGTTCCCCGGCGGTGGGCCGCGTGCTCAGAATACTGCAGGCATTATCCCTCTGGATCGCAACACTGAGTCTCTGAAAGAGGAAGCTGGTCGCCCTCTGATCCTTGGTTTCTGTGAAGAGTTTTTCACTCAGTTCTTTGAGGAACTTTAGAGCACACTTGCCCCATGATCCAAGGGTCTCCGACCCTACTGCGATGAAGTTATAGCAAGGGGAAGGGCCTTCATATCTGCAGGTCTTCTGGGTCACCCTGTAGCTGGTGGCTCCACTCCCTTCTGCTTCAGAATATGGAAAGTAGGTGTCTGCCAATGTGGCGGCACATGTGTAGTCCCAGGCAATCTGAATACCATACGTCCAGGGTAAGAGTGGCTCCATCAGGACGCTTTTGACTTCCATCAGACCTCTGTACTTCGGGTTCCCGTTGAGCTGGGCAACGGGCTGTGGCGAGGCATCTCTTTATGATGTCGTTGACCTCCTCAAGCCTAGCATACTTCCCTTCTGATGTGTAACACATGAGATCATGAAGTCCGAATTGATCAGCCGTCGCCCTGCCACAAATACACCTATGTTCGGTGAGTATGGGGGCGGCTAGGCGAAGAGCAACACCAATGCGAATGGTCTGTGGGTCGCGTCGAGTCCCCAGAGAGGAATTGGGAACAGATAGAAGGAAATCTCCTGAATGTTGTGCCTTCACCGCTAGGAGACGAGCTTTGTGCTTTCCTGAAGCGTTGGTGAGCATTGTGTTGGCGATTTTTTCCATGATCGGTTTGTCCCAGTGGGACTGTTTGTGCTCTTTGGGAGGAGTTGGTTTACTGGAGGAGTCTGCAGGGGTGTCCCACCGCACGGCTACATCAATTACCCTGGGTTCTTGAGCTCCTACCGCACCTCTCAAGCGTTCGGGGACAATCTCCTTGACTAGTCCACTGGAAGCCAAACACGAAGACAGAAATGCAGGTAAAGCAACCTGCGTTGCTTTGCGCACCCCTATACCTCCCAGTTGCACTGGGAGAGTTGCCTGATCCCATTGCTAAACAGGAGTAGGTTGCGCCATGCCTTTATGGTGCCTCGGGCTTCTAAGTTAGAGGAACCTCCATTCACCTGCTTAAGATGGTCTGTGAATATCCCTGCCGCATATGGCAGACAGGGTACTGCTATCAGTGGATTTAAATGCCATCAGAAGATCTTTGCAACTGAGGAGGTTATCATTGAAACTTTCATCTGCCTGTGGAGGCTATGGGCTTCTCTCTGCAGGGACCATATGAGATCCAGCACATCCATTGTGTGCACGTATAAGGCCATTCCTGTTGAGTGTCCGATGCGATCTCCACACACCTCACATGTGCTTCTTCTTTCATTGTTAAGTGCACTGTTTCCCTGGCTTTGTGGCTGCTGGCTGCATCATCTGCCATACCTCAATCTGTGTGGTACGCTTGGGTGAAGGCATATACCCTGGATTGTTCATGGTGGGGGTGGAGAAGGGTGGAGGAGAGCGTAGGCCTAGATCAGGTTGGCGGTCTCAAGTCCTCGTGGAAGGCGCTGTAGAGAGGAGGTGGATACACAAGTGTGAGGTAGTGTGAGCAGTGATAAGGGTGAGGGAGTAGTGGAGGAGGGGTGATGACCTGGGGAGGGAGGCCTGGCAGTGTTGCCCACGCACTGCACTAAACGACACCTCATTATACATGACACGACACTATACACTATACACAGCCCTCCACCATAAACAACACACAGCTATACACTACACTATACACCCAAGGTGAACAAACACATCAAAACGAGTCTGCACGGTGTGTGCGCGTGTTTGGGGAAGGGAGGGAGAAACATATGCAGTCCTACCTCTGTTTAAATTAAGATATTTTTCATTATTAAGCATAATTTTTTAGTAAAAGCAATTAATATTCTATAATTTAATAAAATATTCACATTATATTTAAACGCTTAGTGAAATAGATACTTGGTGTCTGAGTAAACCAATGTTCCTTGTATTTATACCGATGTTCCATATATATATATATATATATATATATATATATATATATATATATATATATATATATATATATATATATATATATATATATATAAAATATATGTCGTGCCGATTAGGTAAAGTGGTCATTTAGCAAGAACTCATCTAAAATTAAGTCCTTTCTAAAGTTTTCTCTTATACGTTTAAAGATATATTTTTTTTCATTTATGTTAATGTTAGAATTTATAATTTTCTACCAAGAGAAACTTTGAAAACCTACCTAACCTTATTATAACAAGCGCAATTTAATTTAGCCTAACCCAACTAAATATATTTTAGATACGTTAACATTAATTTAATAATAAACAAACACAATGAAATATATATTTTTCGTTATGTTCAGAATGATTTTGGCGATAATATTGCATAGACAAATTTTCACTTGTCTTATATGGCAAGGTGAGCGTTGCTATTTAAGCCAAAATCGCAAGTTTTACCTAATCGGCACGACATATATATGTTCCAGCGACTCAGCGCTGCTGTTCAGAGGGGTAATGCATGCTGTATTCTGGGCACGCGCCCCAGCTCGGAAGAGCTGGATGAGATTTTCGCATTATAATCAGTGACAAACATATAACAATATGTACTAGACATGTATCTCTCACACCTCGTGTACTGTATATGCCATCTTTATATCAACAATGTATCTCTTAAATATTTTGTACCATATTATGTAACAAAATATACCTATTGGTAAGTATATATATATATATATATATATATATATATATATATATATATATATATATATATATATATATATATATATAATTTTTAGTGTATACAAATAATTTTTTTTATAGCAATGTAATTTTTTTTTGAATATTTTACTATACTCCCGAGTACCGTCATTAAAGCAAAAACCTTGCGTAGTTTTAAAAATAGGTTTGACAAATAGTACATGATTGGCTGGGTGTGAGTTGGACCTGACTATCTTGGGCCAGTAGCTTGGGCCAGTAGGTGACTTGGACCTGCCTAGCATGAGCCAGTAGACATTCTGCAATTTTTTTTACACAGGGTTTAACATAGTTAGGTTAAAGATCCCTAACTTTATTGACAAGCTATTGACAAGTTAAGGATCCCTAACTTTATTGACAAGCTAAGAGCTGTTACCTACATCAGCTCATTTAAAAGCATTTTTATTGTTATGAAACATACAAGTAGGAAACAGGATGAAGTTGGTGCCATCTGTGGGCCAGCATTTTCATTTGATCAATTGACTTTATCTCGTTGACATCATAATGTTGTACGAATGTGTTCCAGACTCGAGTCATCCTGGGGATAAATGAAGTGATGTTCTGGAGAAGGGTACAGCCAGAGTGAAGCTGCTGCTTCCTGCCCGTCTTGTGGTATAGAAGCTTGTTTCTTATGTTCCTAAGAAAGCACAGACAAGAAACAGAAGAAGATCTTAATTAAGTAAATATATAATAGTCTTGGAATCCTTTTTGTCCAGATGTGATTTCCACAAATACTTTTCACTTTAATGGAAAAAGTTCCCTAGAGATTAAATAAAAACTCTTTAGGAAAGATGGATGGAAGGGTGAAAGGAAGGATAGATGACGGGACACAAACAGTGGGAGAAGGTCCGAATGGAGGAAGAAAAGATTTAGGGAGAGAAGGAAAAACATGTGTAGGGAGAGAAGAATGGAAGAGAGAATGGAAAACGGAATGAAGGAAGAAAGGGGTGGAGGAAAGAGAAGAAGTATGAAAGAGAGAGAGAGAGCGATGGATGAAGAACAGTTGTCAGGTGAATGAGAATGCTCCTTATTCTCTGTCTCCCCACTCTTCATCCCCCTTTCTATCTCTCTCTCTCTCTCTCTCCAATTGTCCCATGTCTTCCATGTTTTTTCTGAGTTATTTGGAAAATTTAAGGATAGAAAATAACAGAATTCCTGTGTGTTGTGTGTATATTCACCTAATTTCGGTTTCAGGGGTCGAGTCTCAACTCCTGGCCCCTCCCCGCAACTGGATTAACTCAAGACTGCGTGAGCCCAATCATACCTCTTCCTAAAGCTATGCATGAATTCTGCCTCTACTACTTCGCTGTCTGGGCTATTCCACTCATTGATCACTCTTATGGCTAAAGAACTATTTCCTAACATTCCTGTCACACAACTGTGTTTTTTTAACTTCCACTCGTACCTTCGTGTACCTGAGATCCGTCTATCAGACTCTCCCTATCCTCTCACCATTATTTTCCTTGTAAACATGTCGCCTTGGTCCTTCTATCCTCTTAGGTCGTCAGGTTTATCTCCTCTAACCTCTCCTCATAGGTCATATCTCTCAGCTTTGGGAATAATATCGTTTCAAGGCTATGCAGTTTTTCCAGCTTCTTTACATGTTTTATGAGATGCGGGTTCCATAAAGGCTATTCCAAGATGGGCCTGGCATATTCAGGGTATAAGTATAAAGTCGTGAACTCCTCCTTGTTGTGGTTCCTGATAGGTACCCTTAAATCTTGCCAGCATCGCTCGTGAAGCAGTAGTCATTTGGTTATAATGTGTCTCAGGCGAAATGTATTTGTTTTCGTGTGTGTGTGCACTCACTTAATTATACTCACCTAATTGTGGTTGCACGGGTCGATTCATAGCTCCTGGCCCCGCCTCTTCACTGGTCGCTACTAGGTCACTCCCTCCCTGCTCCGTGAGCTTTATCATACCTCTTGCTAAAGCTATGTATGGATCCTGCCTCCACCACCTGCCCCTTTCCAGACTATTCCACTTCCTGACAATTCTGTGACTGGAAATACTTCCTAACATGCCTGTGACTCATCTGAGTCTTCAATTTCTAATTGTGACCTCTTGTTGGTCATGTCCCCCGTGTCCCTCTTGTCCTCCAGTGTCGTCAGGTCGATTTCCCTTAACCTTTCCTCGTATGACATGCCCCTTATCTCCGGGACTAGTCTTGTTGCAAACCTTTGCACTTTTTCTAATTTCCAGACGTGCTTTGCCAGGTGTGGGTTCCAAACTGGTGCAGCATACTCCAATATAGACCTGATGTACGACTCCTTACTGAGATGTCGGAATGTTATTTTTAGGTTTGCTAGTCGCCCGTATATGTGCCCAAGGAGATGTGTCCGGTGTTATACTCACCCCAAGATCATTGTCCTTGAGTGAGGTTTGTAGTCTTTGGTCCCCTAAACTGTATTCTGTATGCGGTCTTCTTTGCCCTTCCCCGATCTTCATGACTTTGCACTTGGCGGGGTTGAAGTCCAGGAACCATTTGCTGGACCAGGCCTGTAGCTTGCCCAGATCCATTTGTAGTCCTGCCTGGTCCTCCTCCTATTGAATTATCCTTATTAACTTGACATCGTTTGCAACAGAAGACATTTATCAGTCTATTCCTTCCGTCATGTCATTCACATATACCAGAAACAGCACCGGCCCTAGGACTGACTGCTCGTCACAGGCGCTCACTCCGACACCTCGTCGCGTGCCATGACTCCCTACTGCCTTTCTGTCAGGTATTCTCTGATCCACTGCAGTGCCTTCCCTGATATACCTGGCTGGTCCTCCAGCTTTTGCACTAATCTCTTGTGTGGAACTGTGTCAAAAGCCTTCTTACAGTCCAAGGTAATGCAATCTACCCACCCCTCTCTCTCTTGTCTTACTACTGTCACCCTGTCATAGAACTCCAATAGGTTTGTGACACAGGATTTCCCGTCCCTGAAACCGTGCTGTCTGTCGTTGATAAGCTCATTCCTTTCTAGTTGCTCCACCACTCTTCTCCTGATAATCTACTCCATGATGTTGCATACTATATATGTTAGTGACACCGGTCTGTAGTTTAGTGATTCATGTCTGTCTCCTTTTTTAAAAATTGGGACCACATTTGCTGTCTTCCATACCTCAGTTAGTTGTCTTGTTTCTATAGATGTGTTGAAGGTTGTTGTTAGTGGCTCGCATAGTGCCTCTGCTCCCTCTCTCAGGACCCATGGAGAGATGTTATCCGGCCCCATCGCCTTTGAGGTATCTAGCTCGCTTAGCAGCCTCTTCTCTTCTTCCTCGGTTGTATGTATTGTGTCCAACACTTGAAGGTGTACCCCACTTCTCCGTCTTTCTGGAGTCCCTTCTATCTCCTCTGTGAACACTTCTTTGAATCTCATGTTGAGTTCCTCACATACTTCAATGTCGTTTCTTGTGATCTCCCCCTCCTTCCTTCCTCAGCCTGATTACCTGGTCCTTATCTGTCGTTTTCCTCCTGATGTGGCTGTACAACAGCTTCGGGTCAGATTTAGCTTTCGCTGCTATGTCATTTTCGTATTGCCGTTGGGCCTCCTTTCTTACCTGTTCATATTCATTTCTGGCTCTACGACTTCTTTCCTTATTCTCCTGGGTCCTTTGCCTTCTATTATTCTTCCATTCTGTAGCACACATGGTTTTGGCTTCTCTACACCTTTGGGTGAACCAAGGGATCACCCTGGCCTTCTCGTTATTTCTGTTGGCCTTGGGTACAAACCTCTCCTCATCTTCCTTGCATATTGTTGTCACGTATTCCATCATCTCGTTTACTGACTTCCCTGCCAGTTCTCTGTCCCACTGAACCCCGTGCAGGAAATTCTTCATGCCTGTGTAGTCCCCTCTCTTGAGTTTGGGTTCATTCGTCCTGCCCTTCCTGTTTTCCTCTCCACTTGTAACTACTATGTATTCGAAGCTCAGAACCACGTGATCACTGGCCCCGAGGGGTCTTTCATATGTGATGTCCTCAATATCTGCACTACCCAAGGTAAATATGAGGTCCAGTCTCGCTGGCTCATTCTCCCTTCTCTCTCTGATATTGTCATTTACGTGTTCGTGCATGAGGTTTTCCAGTACCACCTTAATCATCTTAGCCCTCCACGTTTCTGGGCCCCCATGTGACTCCAGGTTTTCCCAGTAGATTTCCTTGTGAGTGAAGTCACCCATAAACAGCAGCTTTGCCCTGCTCACATGAGCCCTTCTAGCCACTTCAGTCAGTGTGTCAACCATTGCTCTCTTACTCTCATCATACTCTTGCCTTGGCCTCCTGCTGTTCTGTGGTGGGTTATTCATCACTGCAATTACCACCTTTGGACCTCCAGACTGAAGTGTTCCTATTATGTAGTCTCTTGCTTCTCCTCTGTCTCCTCTCTCCAACTCGTCAAACTCCCATCGGTTTATGATGAGCAGTGCCACTCCTCCACCCCCTCTGTTCCCTCTGTCTTTCCTCAGGATCTGATATCCCGTTGGAAAGATGGCATCTGTTATCATTCCTGTCAGCTTGGTTTCTATGAGAGCTATGATGTCCGGTGATGCCTCTTTGACTCTTTCGTTCCACTCCTCCCACTTATTCGTTATTCCACCAGCGTTGGTGTACCATAACTTAAGTTTCCGCTCCACCACTGTGTTGGGGGGGGGGGGTCTGTGAGGGTGGGGGAACTGGCAGTGTGCTGTGGGATTCTACAGTGTAGTGTGGGGAAGGGGGCTGTAAGTGTGGATTGTAGTTTGTGTTGGGATAGCGTCTTTGATTGTGGGGTTTTAGAGATGGTTCTGTGTCACAGACGGTGTGCTAAGCGCAGACACCCCTGTGACTGTACGTGCATGACTGCATGTGTGTGCGACTATGTACTCACCAGTTTATGAGTGCAGGGGTCGATTCACAGCTCCTGAACGTGCGTGAGTGTATGTGTGTGTGTGACTGTATGTTGGTGATTGTATGTATGTGTGTGTGTAACTGTATGTGGGTGGCTGTGTGTGTGTGTGTGACTGTATGTGGGTGATTGTATGTGTGTGTGGGACTGTATGTGGGTGACTGTATGTACTCACCTAATTTTACTCACCTAATTGTGGTTGCAGGGGTCGAGACTTAGCTCCTGGCCCCGCCTCTTCACTGACCGCTACTAGGTAATCTCTCTCCCTGCTCCATGAGCGTTATCATACTTTGTCTTAAAGCTATGTATGGTTCCTGCCTCCACTACATCACTTGCTAGACTATTCCACTTCCTGACAACTGTTTGACTGAAGAAATACTTCCTAACATCCCTTTGACTTGTCTGATTCTTCAACTTCCAATTGTGACCCCCTGTTTCTGTGTCCCCTCTCTGGAACATCCTGTCTCTGTCCACTCTCTGGAACATCCTGTCTCTGTTCGCTTTATCTATTCCATGCAGTATTTTGTATGTCGTTATCATGTCTCCCCTAACCCTCCTGTCTTCCAGTGTCGTCAGGCCGATTTCCCTTAACCTTTCTTCATAGGACATTACCTTTAGCTCGGGAACTAACCTTGTTGCAAACCTTTGCTCTTTCTCTAATTTTTTGACGTGCTTGACCAGGTGTAGGTTCCAAACTGGTGCTGCATACTCCAATATGGGCCTGACGTACACAGTGTACAGTGTATTGAGCGATTCCTTACTAAGGTATCGGAACGCTATTCTCAGGTTTGCCAGGTACCCATATGCTGCACCAGTTATCTGGTTGATGTGTGCTTCCGGAGACGTGCTCGGTGTTATACTCACCCCAAGATCTTTTTCCTTGAGTGAGGTTTGCAGTCTTTGGCCACCCAGCCTATACTCTGTCTGCGGTCTTCTTTGCCCTTCCCGGATCTTCATGCGGATATATGTGTGTTAGTTACCATTTTGTCCTAGGCACATGTCAATTAGACACTAGGCCTGTTGTATATATGTGTGTGTGTATGTGTATGTAAGGAAACACTTCGAAAGGTTTCTGCCCCACCGGGAATTGAACCCGGCCCCTCCGTGCATGAAGCAAGAGCTTTACCCACTAGGCCACCGGGGGCGTGTGACTGTATGTGTGTGTGTGTGTGACTGTGTGTGTGTGTGTGACTGTATGTGTGTGTATGTGTGACTGTATGTGTGTGTATGTGTGACTGAATGTGGGTGACTGTTCGTGTGAGTGTTTGGATGTTAGTGTGTATACGTGATGGTGTGTGTTTTAATGTGTTGCACACATATGCGCCAGCACATAAACCCAAAGAATAAAATACCACTTTAACCAGGAAAGCCAATTCGGTTTGGCAATTTAATTTTAATGTCACTAGACAAATCACCCGATCTATCCGCAAACGTTCATTTTCATATATTATAAATTTATTGAGATTAAAGCTCAACCACTAATGACACGAGGGTAATTATGAGGCTGCAACATCACCTGTGCATCACTGGACAAAGATATTTCGCTTTCTAAAACAGGGAGAGGAAACTCTCTCTATCTCTCTCTGTGTAAATTCACACACAGTCACAACTCTAAGTGTATATACACCGAGAGATACACAACACAGAGTGTACTTGTTCTAAAAAAATACAAAACTCTCACTGTAAATACACAGAGATATGCAACTTAGGGCGAAGATATACAAAGACACAACTCCTAATTTACACAGAGGAACACACAGCTCCAGGCGTGTGTCTGTTGCTTCATGCAGGATTTTTAAAGGTTTTATAAATAAGGCAAAAACTAATTTAAACCCATTTATGTAATTAATGGAGCCACTGGTACCACATTTGAGATATGTTTTCGAGCAGAACACTTTGTTATTTCCTCTTATTATTAAACGGATATTATGTGGCGCTGTATATTGCTCTTTTCTGCTAAGGTGGAAATTGTTACAGAGAGAGAGAGAGAGAGAGAGAGAGAGAGAGAGAGAGAGAGAGAGAGAGAGAGAGAGAGAGAGAGAGAGAGAGAGAGAGAGAGAGAACATAAGAACATAAGAACATAAGAAAGGAGGAACACTGCAGCAGGCCTGTTGGCCCATACTAGGCAGGTCCTTCACATTCCATCCCACTAACAGAATATTTGTTCAACCTAATTTTCAATGCTACCCAAGAAATAAGCTTTGATAATTTTATTTACTCATGTGCAATTCCCACTCAAATCCAACCCCTTTCACTCATGAATTTATCCAACCTAAATTTAAAACTACCCAAGGTCCTAGCTTCAATAACCCTACTAGGCAGACTGTTCCACTCATCAACTACCCTATTTCCAAACCAATACTTTCCTATATCCTTTCTAAATCTAAACTTATCTAACTTGAATCCATTATTGCGGGTTCTCTCTTGGAGAGATACCCTCAGAGAGAGAGAGAGAGAGAGAGAGAGAGAGAGTGTGTGTGTGTGTATGACTGGTGTTAAAAGTATCACAAATAGAGGTAAATTTTGACATATATTATCAGTTTCTATTTTGCCGTGGAGAGTCCTGGTTCAGTTGGTATGCACAGTAATAAATGTTGAGGTTGTGGTTAGTCTCTGGAAACCTGTTATAAAATATTTCATTTTACTACTTTTGTTCAAAATAATTTCCATCATTTCATAGACTCTGAATACTGGGAAATGTCGAAAAAACAACAACAACGCAATTTTTTTTCATATTTGGTAAAGCTGTGTTTATTATACTAATTGAGGGCTGACGCTGCCATATTTCTTTGTCCTCTTGTTCCCTCCTTCCCTTCCCCATCCAATCTATCTGACACCAACTTACCCCCTTTCCCTCTTTCCCTCCAGTAAGTGTGACACCACTCTGTTCTTCTGTTCTCCCCTCCCTCCTGGTCCTCTCTCCTCCTCTGTTCTTTCCTACTCCTGTTTCACTGTCCCCCCCTCCCCTTGTTCCTCTGTCCTCTCCTACCCCTATTCCTCTGTTCTCCCTTCCCCCTCTTTCTCTCTTCTCATCTGTCCTCAGCTACCCTCTGTTACACTGTCCTTCCCTCTCCCTGTTCCTCTGTCCTCTCCTGCCACTGTTCCTCTGTCCTCTCCACCCCGTTTCTCTCTCCTCCTCTGTCCTCTACTCCTGTTCCATTGTCCTCCCCTCCCCTCTGTTCCTCTCTCTTCCTTTGTCGTTCCCTACTCCTGTTTCTCTGTCATCCCCTCTCCCCTGTTCCACTGTCCTCCCCTTCCCCTGTTCCTCTGTCCTCTCCTACCACTGTTCCACTGTCCTCCCCACTCCCTGTTTCTCTCTCGTCCTGTGTCCTCCCCTACTCCTGTTCCATTGTCCTCCCTCCCCTGTTCCTCTCTCCTCCTTTGTCGTCCCTATTCCTGTTCCTCTGTCATCCCCTCCCCCCTGTTCCTCTTTCCTCCTCTCCCCCTGTTCCTCTGTTCTCCCCTCCCCCTATTTCTCTGTCTTCCTCTCTTTCCTGTTCCTCAGTCCTCCTCTCCCCCTGTTCCCCTGTCTTCCCTCTTCCCTGTTCCTCTGTCTTCTCCTCTTCCCTGTTCCTCTGTCTTCTCCTCTTCCCTGTTTCTCTGTCATCCCCTCCCATCTCATCAGTCTGAAGCCACCCTGCACCTCCCCTTCCCCGTCTCTCTCATTGTAGTCTTCTCTAATTACAAAAAAATGTATATTGAAGTAGCTTTCTGTTTTTTTAATTCTGGAAAAGCTACTAATCTAGATATATTTGACAAGTCCAGTTGTGGGTGATAAGCTCCAGCTTCTGGCCCCTCCTGCTCTTCTTCCAGTGTTTGGCAGAATTGAGCTATAGCTCCCAAGACCATTGAATATTTTTTTTTATGTTCTTGGAAAAGCGCTAAAGCTGTTAGGATCATACAAAGGCCTGGTGAATGGGATGCAATAGGGTTTGATCCAAGAAGAGGGTAACTCCAGTTCATCAAATCAAGAGCCCTTCACCAGGGAAAAGGAATGAGGCCTCTGGCCCAGGTGCGCATAGCCAGCTGACCCAGTAGCCTCACGCAGCAGCTGACCTAGCAGCCTCACGCAGCAGCTGACCTAGCAGCCTCACGCAGCAGCTGATCCAGCAGCCTCACGCAGCAGCTGACCCAGCATCCTCACGCAGCAGCTGATCCAGCAGCCTCACGCAGCAGCTGACCCAGCAGCCTCACGCAGCAGCTGACCCAGCAGCCTCACGCAGCAGCTGACCCAGCAGCCTCACGCAGCAGCTGACCCAGCAGCCTCACGAAGCAGCTGACCTAGCAGCCTCACGCAGCAGCTGATCCAGCAGCCTCACGCAGCAGCTGACCCAGTAGCCTCACGCAGCAGCTGACCCAGCAGCCTCACGCAGCAGCTGATCCAGCAGCCTCACGCAGCAGCTGATCCAGCAGCTTCATGCAGCAGCTGATCCAGATCATCCTTACACAACAGCTGACCCATATCATCCTCACACAGCAGCTGACCCAGACAGCACTGACCAGCCACTAACCCAGCACTTGATCCAGCAGACTCACGCAACAACTGTACCAACAACCTCACGCAGAAGCCCCATGCAGCAGCTGACCCAGCAGCTTCGCACAACAGCTGACCCAGATCCCATGTGAGGTGTGGAATATGAGACTCCCAGTGTTGACAAGTGATGCAGTGGTCGTGCTGGGAATATTTTTAATAGTTTATAATGTAATAAAGCTTCCGGAGAAGGGGTTAGTTATCCTTGCATGAGAGAAATTTGGTGAGGAGGGGAAAAAAGAGATGTTTAGTAAGAGAGGGGAAAAATCAGATGAAAAGGGATAGGAGGAGAATGGTAGATGAGAAGAAAAGAAAGGGGAAGACCTAGAGAGCAGGAAGAAGTTGAGCAAGAATTTTTATTTTGTAGTGTTAATCTAAATTCTGTGAAATCTTAACAGTAACCAGAGGGCGGGGAGCAAGACTTTCACAAATTCTTGGACCTTTTTAAATTCGGTATTACGTGAAGACGAGGACACCATGTGAAATAAGAACAATGACTAGTTGTTTAGTTCCTATAGTCTCTCTTAACAACACAATTCTGTCAGCAGTAAACTTCTGGACTCGCAAGTTTTTGAATGTTTTTGACCAGATGTGGACATCATACTCTATGACTGCCGTGATGTATATCATGTAGAAAGTCCCAAGATCCGAGTCAGGATCCCTGAAGACAATTACGAGAATTACATATGATGCTGATATTATGGGATAGGCAGTCCCAGATGTTTCCATTTTCATAATTTTATATATTTTTTCACTTCTAAAGCTTTACCCTGTTTTTTTCTTTCTCTCTGAATTGAATTCCGTGAGCTGTTAGTTTGACCTTCCTTGCAATCTATCCAAGAGTCCCTGCAACCAATTTTTGCTTTCCTTTTCTTATCCCTTTTGGTAGTTTTACGTCACCGTCAAATAACGACCTGTAAAGATTCCTCCTCTCTGGTAGGACATTTACGAATATTAAGAGATTAACCATCGTAATACTGATCCCTGGGTAACCTTGTCAGCATTTTCCATCCTTACTCTTTTATCCTTCACCATCACTGTTTTCTCTTCGTTAGGTTTTCATTCATACACTGGAGTTCTTTTGGTTCTCAATATTCCTCCAATTTGTGAATCAATTTCCGATTGCATCCCCAAGGAAAAGTAAACGTCCCCTCCATGTCCGTCGTGCTTGATTTCCATTATTCTGTTACTTAATTTCGGTAGGTTCGTGAGGCAGAGTTTCCTTTTCTTAAATCACTTTTATTGGCAGCGAAGTCCATTTTTTTCTAGGTACTCAGTCAAACTCTTCCTGGTTGTTATTTTTCCATTTCTTTGAACAGAAATATTGTACATATCATTGGCACTAATCAGTAATTCAGAGGCTCTAGCCTGCCTTTCTGCTTGAATACTGGGATTATAGTAATAGTGTCAGTTGATAATTTAGACATGTACGACACTTGGGTATCTTTGCTGAAGAAGCGTTTCGCCACACAGTGGCTTCATCAGTCCTATACAGAGAAGAATGGTGAACAACAGGAGGAGTTTGAGGTAGTCAGTCCCTCAGCCTTGAGTCGATGTAATCGCTAGATTACTGCATGTATTTTACGAGCCTATTGTGTGTGTGTGTGTGTTAGTTACCATTTTGTCCTAGGCACATGTCGATTAGACACTAGGCCTGTTGTGTGTGTGTGTGTGTGTGTGTAAGGAAACACTTCGAAATGTTTCCGCCCCGCCGGGAATTGAACCCGAGCCCTCCGTGCGTGAAGCGAGAGCTTTAGCTACCTGGCTACCGTGTGTGTGTGTGTGTGTGTGTGTGTGTATGTGTTTGTACTCACCTAATTGTATTCACCTAATTGTGGTTGCAGGGGTCGAGACTCAGCTCCTGGCCCCGCCTCTTTGCTGTCCGCTACTGGGTCTCTGCTCTCCCTGCTCCACGAGCTTTATCATAACTTGTCTTAAAACTATGTATGGTTCCCGCCTCCATTATATCGTTCGCTAGACTATTCCACTTCCTAACTACTCTATGGCTGAAGAAGTGCTTCCTAACATCCCTTTGACTTATCTGAGTCTTCAGCGTCCAGATGTGTCCCCTTGTTTCTGTATTCCCTCTCTGGAACATCCTGTCACTATCTACCTTGTCGATTCCCTGCAGTATTTTGTATGTCGTTATCATGTCTCCTCTAACCCTTCTGTCCTCCAGTGTTCTTAGTCCTATTTCCCTCAACCTTTCTTCATATGGCATTCCCCTGAGCTGTGGAACTAGCCTTGTCGCAAACCTTTGTCCTTTCTCTAATATCTTGACGTGCTTGACCATTTGTGGGTTCCAGACTGGTGTTGCGTACTCTAGTATGGGCCTGACGTACACGGTGTACAGTGTCTTGAACGATTCCTTGTTAAGGTAACGGAACGCTAATCTTAGGTTTGCCAGTCGCCCATATGCTGCCGCGGTTATCTGGTTGATGTGTGTTTCCGGAGACATGCTTGGCGTTATACTCACCCCAAGATCTTTCTCCTTTGATGAGGTTTGTAGTCTTTGTCCACCTAGCCTGTACTCTGTCAGCGGTCTTCTTTGCCCTTCTCCGATCCTCATGACTTTGCATTTGGTGGGGTTAAATTCGAGAAGCCAGTTGCTAGACCAGATGTCAAGCTTGTCCAGGTCTCTTTGAAGTCCTGCTTGGTCTTCATCCGATGTGATTTTCCTCATTAATTTCACATCATCTGCGAACAGAGACACTTCTGAGTCTATCCCGTCCGTCATGTCATTCACATATACCAAGAATAGCACTGGTCCTAGGACTGACCCCTTCGGTACACCGCTCGTCACCGGCGGCCACTGTGATACCTCATCACGCACCATGACCCGTTGTTGCCTCCCTGTGTGTGTGTGTGTACTCACCTAATTGTGGTTGCAGGGGTCAAGACTCAGCTCCTGGCCCCGCCTCTTCGCTGTCCGCTACTGGGTCTCTGCTCTCCCTGCTTCATGAGCTTTATCATACCTTGTCTTAAAACTATGTATGGTTCCTGCCTCCACTATATCTTTCTCTAAACTATTCCACTTCCTAACTACTCTGTGGCTGAAGAAATGCTTCCTAACATCCCTTTGACTCATCTGAGTCTTCAGCTTCCAGTTGTGTCCCTTTGTTTCTGTGTTCCCTCTCTGGAACATCCTGTCACTGTCTACCTTGTCAATTCCCCGCAGTATTTTGTATGTCGTTATCATGTCTCCTCTGACCCTTCTTTCCTCCAGTGTTGTTAGTCCTATTTCCCTCAACCTTTCTTCATAGGACAGACCCCTGAGTTGTGGAACTAACCTTGTCGCAAACCTTTGCACTTTCTCTAGTTTCTTTACGTGCTTGACCAGGTGTGGGTTCCAGACTGGTGCTGCATATTCTAGTATGGGCATGACGTACACGATGTACAGTGTCTTGAACGATTCCTTGTTAAGGTAACGGAACGCTAATCTTAGGTTTGCCAGTCGCCCATATGCTGCCGCAGTTATCTGGTTGATGTGTGCCTCCGGAGACGTGCTTGGCGTTATACTCACTCCAAGGTCTTTCTCCTTTGCCGAGGTTTGTAGCCTTTGTCCACCTAGCTTGTACTCTGTCAGCGTTCTTCTTTGCCCTTCTCCGATCTTCATGACTTTGCATTTGGTGGGATTGAATTCGAGAAGCCAGTTGCTAGACCAGATGTCAAGCTTGTCCAGGTCTGTTTGAAGTCCTGCTTGGTCCTCTTCCGATGTGATTCTCCTCATTAATTTCACATCATCTGCGAACAGAGACACGTCTGAGTCTATTCCGTCCGTCATGTGTGTGCTTACCTAATTGTGCTCACCTAATTGTGGTTGCAGGGGTCGAGACTCAGCTAATGGCCCCGCCTCTTCGCTGTCCGCTACTGGGTTTCTGCTCTCCCTGCTCCATGAGCTTTATCATACCTCGTCTTAAAACTATGTATGGTTCCTGCCTCCACTATATCTTTCTCTAGACTATTCCACTTCCTGACTACTCTGTGGCTGAATAAATGCTTCCAAACATCCCTTTGACTCATCAGCTTCCAGTTGTGTCCGTGTGTGTGTGCGTGTGTACTCACCTAATTGTGGTTGCAGGGGTCGAGACTCAGCTCCTGTGTACTCACCTATTTGTACTCACCTATTTGTGGTTGCAGGGGTCGTGTGTGTGTGTGTGTGTGTGTGTGTGTGTGTGTGTGTGTGTGTGTGTGTGTGTGTGTGCGTGGGTGTCAAGCTTTTCCAGTAATTTCTTCCCCGTCTCCGTTTATGTAAGAATGATGTTCTAATTTTATCTCTCAGTCATTATTTTGCCCCTGATTTTTTATATCACTCTTGCCTCGTCAATGAAAACATCCTTGAATGTTATTTTCTCTTTTTTTCCAGCTTATTTTATCTTCTGCGAATGTTCTTTCACACATTTTACATCCACATTACATGGTTCCAGAGCGTTATTTTAACGTATTTTCTTGAAGCATTTTATTACGGTTCGACGCAGTGTCGTTCTGCTCTGCTTCTCTTCTTCAGCCTTCTACCTCCTCTCTCAGTCGTTGGTACCACACACAGAAAATATAATTTTGTACCTCTGTCTATATTTTCATTAGTTTACCAACTGTGAGTGTTTCGGTACCAACTATGTGTGTGTTTCGCTCAGTCTCCCCTCCCTCTACCTCAATGTACACAAAATGAATAGTGTAAAGTGCGGCCTAACTTACTAATGTAGTTCAATATTAGCTTTGAAAGTTTTAAGCAAATCAGAAGAGGTATTCACAAATTATCGCATGGAAACTGTTCTCAATTTTTAGGGAGAAACATTGGAAGAAGGAGAGAAAAATCATGGATAACTAATGAAAAAAAAATAGTAATTATATTCATGAGATAAAGCGCGAGCAAACAATTGTCTTTGCATGACGAATGGTCAAAAATCTAATTAAGGCAAAAATATTAATTTAGAAAGGACAAAGTGGATAGGAAAGAGCACATTATAATTACTTTCTTGGGTTGAGTGAAAGTTATCAAGCTTGAATCCGGTGAATAATTTGAAATTTTATCGTTTATATATATACGTCAAGACCTCAGGGAAAATGGAAACCTTCGTACCGCTTGCCAAACTTACGCGTTTCTGACCAAAAGGTAGTATTTGTTTTTGGAAATAAATGGAGATTCAGGAAAGAACTTAGGAAAACTGGTTCTGTCAAAAACAGAAGACTGAGGAAGGAAAGGACGGCGATTGTCCTGGGAAGGAAAGGTTAAGACGGAAGTAAGAAATTTGACGGTATAAACCTTGGTAATAGATACCGACAAATTGGTAAAGAAGTGATCAAGGTCTCAGGACCGAAACGTTTTCTAATAAATATGTCCTAGTGTTTGCTCACGTGTATTTCTAAACCAAGAAATTTGACATTCCTGATAATTCCTGATAACCCTGTGTCTTATCTCTGTCTTAACTTCCAGTTGTATCTCCGAGTATCTGTTTCCTGCTGCCTTAAAAACAGCGTATCTCCGCCTACCCTTCAAATTTCTCTTGAGTATTTTTCATGATGGTATCACATCTGCCCTGGTTCTTCTGTCCTCCAGTGTTGTAAGATTAAATTCCGTTAGTCTTTCCTCGTGCCTCATACTCCTTAGCTCTGGAATTGTCTATGTTGCATACCTCTAAGCTTTCTCCAGTCTCTTAAAATGTTTTCTTGAGTATTAATTCTATGCCGGTGTTGAATGGAATTCCTTAGAATGATACTATGTAAACATTCAGCAAGTGGTATTTTGTTACTGTACAGTAAGTTTTCCACTTTATTTTAATAAACAAAGGCGCACCACGTAGTGTCCAACACTTTTATTATTTTATTCTGTTGAGAGAGGTAAAGGCAGAGAGACACTTCCATTTATAACTTATTCCAACAGCTTGTTTTTCAAATACACACATTCACACATACACACACAAATACGGGGCAAGGAGCTATGTATCGACCCTTGCAACCACAAATAGGTGAGTACACACACGCACAAGAGGTCAGGAGCTGTGAATCGACTTCTGTAACCACAAATACATTCACACACACACACACACAGGCGGGGCCAGGAGCTGTGAATCGACCCCTGCAACCACAACTAGGTGAGTACACACACAGAGTGGTCGGGAAGTGGAATAGTTTAGGAAGTGATGTAGTGGAGGCAGGCTCCATACATAACTTTAAGAAGAGGTATGATAAAGCTCATGGCGCAGGGAGAGTGACCCAGCAGCGGCCAGTGAAGAGGCGGGGCCAGGAGTTATGACTCGACCCCTGCAACCACAACTAGGTGAGTACACACACACACACACACACACACACACACACACACACACTTCCTGGTTAAGGGAAATCGGCCTGACGACACTGGAGGACAGGAGGGTAAGGGGAGACATGATAACGACATACAAAATACTGCGTGGAATAGACAAGGTAGACAGAGACAGGATGTTCCAGAGATGGGACACAGAAACAAGGGGTCACAATTTAAAGTTAAAGATTCAGATGAGTTATAGGGATGTTAAGAAGTATTTCTTCAGTCATAGAGTAGTCAGGAAGTGGAATAGTCTAGCAAGTGATGTAGTGGAGGCAGGAACCATACATAGCTTTAATACGAGGTATGATAAAGCTCATGGAGCAGGGAGAGAGAGGACCTAGTAGCGATCAGTGAAGAGGCGGGGCCAGGAGCTGAGTCTCGACCCCTGCAACCACAATTAGATGAGTGCAATTAGGTGAGTACACACACACACACACACACACACACACACACACACACACACACACACAAACAAACAAACAAAAACAAAAATATTCATTCTCTCTTCCCTTTACAAACACATTCGTATTAATCTCCCTCTGGCTGCTGCAGAGGCAATGTAAGCCAAGAAATGCTACTGCATCTTTCCCTCAACAAAATTCATTCAGAACTTGTTTAATTTCTATGAATGAAACCCCCATGTTCACCGTGTACCAGAAGTAATGTGATAATTTAATGTTATATTTAGAATAGGAAGATTGGTACGTCCGCCAGTGACTGAGTGATTCAGGTGACAGAGAACCCAACACATTTTCTGTCTGTCTTTGCTACATTCATCTATTTTGTGTCTCAAATTGAAATCGCCAAGCAGCAAACTGTTCAACCTAGTTGAATAGCTATACCCATGTCTGTGGTCACATGTGTCTGGGGATCACCTCTCAAGTTAATATCCTAGTCAAACGACACCAAGCTGGGGTATTTTGTTCATCGGGGAAGATGGTACTGGGGTTAGATATTGTCCAGACAGTAATTAATTTTATATATCTACACCTTGAACTGATTGGATGTTGCATATGGCGACATATATACAATCACAATGACTATATTTTGGTTCTCAATATTTATTGCTATGTGGTGTTTATTAACTCTGAGAAAATGACCGAGTCTTTGACATACAGGCCAACCATCTCTTGATGATAGTTATTTAGGTCGTGTCTAAATAAGTTGAACCCTTTGGTAGACTATCCAGACTAACCCTTTGGTAGACTATTGAGTACCCTCCTTTGTATTTTGCCGAATCCTGTCGTAAGCCCTATATCAGTATTGCAGATTCAGAAGCATCTCTTTACATTAATGTCACTGATAGAAGCCGTGTTTACTATAGCACAAGAGACAGTGTTTTGAAAAACATAGGTCACGTAATTCTTGTCTTTTTCCCAGGTACTGCTGCTAAAATTAAATTGATTCTTGTGACCCACGCCTGTATATCGTTTCAAATAATAATAATAATAATAATAATAATAATAATAATAAAACAGTCATCTTTCTATTTGCACATATAGTTTTAACACACTGCCTGTCTCCCACCGAGGTAGGGTGGCCCAAAAAAGAAGCACTTTCACCATCATTCACTCTTTCACTGTCTTGCCAGCGGCGCGCAGATACATTTCATATGTCCCTCTAAACAGCAAATATCCCTACTTCTCCTTAAGAGTGCAGGAACTGTAACTCCCACCTAGGACGCAAGTCCGGCTAACTGGTTTCATTGAATTCCTTCACAAAATTAAAAATATGTGCGACCATTGTTAGCCTCAGAGATAACTCTGAGTTTCCAGACCCTGCCACAAGGAGGCCAGTGGTTGGTCTTTAGAGTCCTATTTGTATAAATATTATATAAATCGTCCCGTATTATATTTCTATTAACAATAAAATAAAAATAACTCAATCATGTTTTTCTTTAAAAGCTGGTAAACCTCCAAAAGAAATAAAAGTCTTTATTTACCATAAAAAAAGCACATACACATCGCTCTTCTAGCTGCTCAATGCAGTTATTCCTGGAAGGTGTTGGCGCATCCATGGCCAGAATGAGGAAAGGAAAGGACAACACCCTGGTACTTAGCCTTAATGCGCCCAACCCAAGAACGTCTTGGGTCTGACCAATTAGGCTTCTGCATCCACGTTTCTAATGCCAAGTTGTCAGCGGCTTGTGCCCAGACCTTCTCCAACTTCCGTAGCTCTTCATCCTTATCTAGTTCTTGTGAGCTCTGGCTCTCGAAATCCGTATTTTCATGGAAAGTAATTGCTTTCACCTTTTCCTCATGTGCAAGTTGATTATTCTACCTTATTGTATTACTACTACTACTACTACAACTTATGTCTCTACTACTACCACCACCACTAGTATTACACCTCACTCTGAGCATATATATACCCTGTGTGTCCATGTATAGCTTGTAACGGCTTGACAAAGCTCCTGGAGAGCGAAACGTTGCCACAATAAAATGTCACATTAGTTGCATTTGTGTCCTTTTACTTAATGTATAGTGTATAGTGAGGGCGTAATGTGTATAGTGTGTATCAAGAGTGTGATGTGTATAGTGTGTAGTGAGGGTGTGATATGTATAGTGCGTAGTGAGGGTGTGATGTGTATAGTGTGTAGTGAGGGCGTGATGTGTATAGTGTGGAGCAAGGGTGTGATGTGTATAGTGTGCATTGAGGGTGTGATATGTATAGTGCGTAGTGAGGGTGTAATGTGTATAGTGTGTAGTGAGGGCGTGATGTGTATAGTGTGTAGTGAGGGTGTGATATGTATAGTGTGTAGTGAGGGTGTGATGTGTATAGTGCGTAACGTAACGAGGATGTGATGTGTATTCTGCATAGTGAGGGAGTAATTTGTATAGTATGTAATGAGGGTGTGATGTGTATAGTGTGTAGTGAGGGTGTGATATGTAGAGTGTGTAGTGAGGGTGTGAGGTTTGTAATGTGTATTGAGGGTGTAATTTTTGTAGTGTGTAGAGTCAAAGAAGACATCTGTTCGTATCTTAACTGTATTAAATAACCAGTTACTCTCTAACTGCTTCTTTAACGCAGTTAAGGTACGAACTGATGTCTTCCTCGAGGGGCGAAGCCGAGTTTTGGCAGACTGTAATTCGACACCGCCACCAGCCTTGAAACACTGCACCCAGTTCTTCACTGAACGCTCACACACACCAACATTCTCCACTAATTCTTTCGTCTGGTGCCCAGCTTTGTGAAGACCTATGATTTGAGTTATAGTTTAAGTTGTTAAAGACTTCCTTTTACCCATAATCAAACATGTATAGCCCCAAAACTAAAGGGAACACCAGACAAAAGATGGGGTAGATGAGAGACAAAAGTGCAACACTTCCTCTCACCACGGCAGCCACGTGAACAATAAGTCTCTGTGAAGTGTGACGGCAGGCCGTGACATCAAGCTAACTGCTGCTACCCAGCAGAATGCACTGACGAAAAAAGACCCCCCGTGTATGGTAGGCCGAATAGGTAAAACTTACTATTTTGGTTTAAATAGCAACGCTCTTCTTGCCGAATAAGGCAAGAATTATTGCTTACCAAAGGTAAGCAATAATTTCGCAAAAATCATTCTGAAACTAACGAAAAAAATATATTTCATTGTGGTTTTTTATTATTAAATTATTGTAAACTTATATAAAATATATTTAGTTGGATTAGTCTAAATTAAATTGCGCTTGTTATAAGTTTAGGTAAGTTTTCTAAGGTTCTCTGGGTACAAAATCATTAATTTTTGTATTACCGTAAATGAAAAAAAAATATATCTTTAAATGTATTAGAGAAAATTTTAGAAAGGACTTAATTTTAAATGAGTTCTTGGTAATTAATCAGTTGTACCTATTCGGCACGACATATATACATACACACACACATACATAGATATACACATACACATATAAACATGTAGCTCTATTGTTCATGCTGTTAAAATTTAAATCAGGGTAACTCTTTATAGATACGACCTTTGTTGAAGAAACGGCCTTTATAGTCTTCTTTTCTATCCTCACTGATTTATCTTCGTCTTTCATGCACTTAGGAACCAAAAAAAGCCATACACATTTAAAATGCAGCGAGACAAGTATAGTTGAGGTGAACGATGATAACCACTCCAAAGTCTCTCTCTCTTTCTTCCTTTATCTCGGCTTGCGAATTTCCAAACATTCTAATTTCATATTTGATATTTTTTAACCCTAGATACTTGACTTTCCAATTGTCAAGAAAATATACTTTCCACAATTGCAACCACTTTCCCAACTTCTCCAAATCCAACTGTATCGCTTCCTCAAAGTTATACAAAAATCTTTGTGTAACTGCAGACAATGCCAGTGGAAGCAATTATTCATGTTGGGTCAGAGATCAAGCTTGAGGTTAATTTACAAATGTTATTGGAGAAGCTTAAGCTGGCAGCTTGGAGTGGAAAAGTCTATATTATAGTCTACAGACTATAATGTAGTCTACAAACTATAATATAGTCTATAGATGAATATCCGTGGTATGACTGGTCTAAATCGTCAGAAATATATATAAAGATTCGGGATTATCTTGATCAAATTTTTAAATACTATGTCTGAATCCATCATTTGATATTCATTGCAAAAACGAAGTAAATTTGTCCAGCAGTCTGTCCTCAACATGAACGTTGTTTTTAGCTTCGTGATGTTTGACCAGACAAGTAATGGCAAAATTCAGAGAGTCCGTAATGAATATACGAGTAATGGCCCACAATACGTGTTTAGAACGTTCTGATTTTAATGTTGTCTGGGGTCGTCCAGTTTCCATGTTAACAGGTCGTTCTTAGCTAGTTAATTTAATATTCTTTTTACTAATGGTGTTGATCGTTTTTTTTTTAAATTCATAAGCCAAAACAAAACAATCCGCGTAAAATAAACATTAAAAACAACAACTTGAAAGTGTATTATACGTAAGAAAAATAGTGTAAAATTAGGATGGTATGTATTCAGTAAGCTGAAAATAAATTTCAAGAAGAGTAGACTAAAAATTCTTCAATATAAAATTTTAAGTGTGTGAAAAGTGGAAGACTTGATCAAGCCATAGCGACGGTCTAAAAGTCTGGCTACGCGTGTCGAGTTTCTGTCTAGTTATTCGCGGAAGGGGAATCGAGGCTCCACTCCTCCTGCCCTGAAAGAACCGCACAGAGTTTAATACTACTACTACAAATATAATAATAGAACTTTGATATATAGGTAGGATCAATAAGCCATAAGAAAAGAAATAGAGGAAATATTTCGCTGGATCAGGTGGAATTGCAGTGTGTTTTCAAGAGGCGGGAAAATATTTTTCGAAAACAAGAGAGAAGCAGAGTAGCCAATATAGGATCAGATTCAGTCAAAATGTTCTCCAATTCGAGCGAGCAATATTTTCTTTATCTCCAAAAATGCTCTTCGTTCATTACTACGAGCTTGAAACATTACAGACATTATAATACATATGAAGGATGAGGTGAATCATAGAATTGATGAGGGGAAAAAGGTGAGTGGTGCACTTGAGGAGTCTGTGGAGACAGAGAACTTTATCCATGAAAGCAAAGAGGGGAATGTATGAAAGTATAGTTATACCAACACTCTTGTATGGGTGTGAGACATGGGTTGTGAATGTTGCAACAAGGAGAAGGCTGGAGGCAGTGGAGATGTCATGTCTGAGGGCAATGTGTGGTGTGAATATAATGCAGAGAATCCGTAGTTTGGAGATTAGGAGGTGTGGGATTACCAAAACTATTATCCAGAGAGCTGAGGAGGGGTTGTTGAGATGGTTTGGACATATATAGAGAATTGAACAAAATGGAATGACCTCGAGAGTGTATAAATCTGTAGTGGAGGGAAGACGGGGTAGGGGTAGGCCTAGAAAAGGGTGGAGGGAGGGAATAAAGGAGGTTTTGTATGCGAGGGGCTTGGACTTCCAGCAAGCGTGCGTGAGCGTGTTAGATAGGAGCGAATGAAGACAAATGGTTTTTAGGAGTTGACATGCTGTTGGAGTGTAGGCAAGGTAACATTTATGAAGGGTTTCAGGGAAACCGGCAGGCCGGACTTGATTCCTGGAGATGGGAAGTACAGTGCCGGCACTCTGAAGGAGGGGTGTTAATGTTGCACTTTTGTAGCTGTAGTGTAAGCACGCCTCTGGCAAGACAGTGATGGAGTGAATGATGATGAAAGTTTTTCTTTGTCGGGCCACCCTACCTTGGTGGGAAACGGCCTGTGTGTTAATAAAAAAAATGCATGTTACTCTCGGTTACGTTACGTTAAGGTTGCTTAATTAACTTATATTCGCCTGAATTTACGAATAATTAACCGACTCGGAAAATCGCAATAACAAGATTGCAAACAAACCACGGAACGGGTGGGGCTTGAGCCCATGAGTTTTTGGACTCACTTGCCACGGGTTGAAACTCCACTCGTTCCGTAATTTGATTAACCGACAATAACGAACATATATACAGCAATTCCTCGAGTGCACGTATTCTCGCGAACTCCGGAGGATGAGCTGTTGAGTGATGGTTCTTGACGACTCAGAGACGATGTTGATGATTCTGAGAGTGTTAACAAGCAATGGTTCTGACGACTCAGAGACGATGTTGATGATTCTGAGAGTGTTAACAAGCAAACAAAAGAACCTCACCAAGAGATACCATCAGGACATAGCGTTTCATGATAAATCAGTTAGATAGTTAGAGTTAACCTTCTATTACGAACACGGGTAATGAGTGACCTGTGAGACCTGGTCGTAATAGGAATTGGAGCAAACAAACTCAGCAGTGGACTCTAATGTATATTTGCTCTTCCCTCACTGTATACAGACATGCATACTATGTACAATATGTACAGATAGAATAATAAGTGTACACCATGGTGACAGATGGCAAAGAAAATGGAATCAAGGTACTGATTTAACGACGGGTACCCTATCGATTGTTAAACCCTTAGCACCCGGTTCGCTGGTTGGGAGGCAGCTTGTATGGGAGTGTGACATACGCCGAATAAATGGTAAGATACTCTTTGTATGCCACATCTTCCAACACTCCATGGGATGAAAAACGTTCACGGCTTCAGTGCTTCATATAAATATTAATACTAATAAATTCTTCTTCTTCTTATTATTATTATTATTATTATTATTATTAATAGTAGTAGTAGTAGTAGTAGTGGTAGTAGTAGTAGAAGAGTAGTAGTAGTCGTAGAAGTAGTAATAGTAGTAGTAATAGTAGTAGTAGCAGTAGTAGTAGTAGTAATATTAGTAATAAACATTTGACATTTAATATCTGTAAAAGCCTTGGCCCACCACCATTTTAACTGCATCGAAGAAATAAATACAGAAGTCATCAGAGAAGAAGCAAGTTAGTATTTTACGACGAGCTAATCCATGTTGATCCTTCCTGCGAGGGAGCGGTGAAGGCTTGATCCTCCGTCTGCCACTCGCGGCCCATTTTCTGCCTAGTGAAGCTGAACGTATACGAAGTCGACTAATGGAATATCATTGTGGAGGTTGGGCCCCTCAGGGGAGGTTCCTTGACCCTGGTGAGGCGCTCTTGATTTAGGGGCTCTTGATTGAGTCTGAATACCTTCCATCTCCCCTCCCCCCCACATGCGCTGTATAATCCTACGGGTTTAGCGCTCCAAGATGATTATAATTATAATGTGGAGGTTGGCTTTCTTAGAGGAAGAAGAATCATTGCGTCAACGGGGAAATTGCTAAACCACGGAGATCTTGCATCGCTTAAGGAGCTTACGGCAATCAGGTTCGTTCCAAGGAAGAGGAGGACAGGTTCGTCTTCTAGGATCAAGAGCCCTTGAAAGTATCTCTAGTAAGAGACTAAGAGACCAGGACACTACATGAAGAAGTGTTTTCAAGAAGAAAAGTGTTTCAGAGGTTTAATGTTTCTTGGAATAATAATAATAATAATAATAATAATAATAATAATAATAATAATAATAATAATAATAATAATAATAATAATAATAATAATAACCATTATCATATTTAAGGACCATGCAACACCTGGAGGAAATAGGAGGCATCCAGGTTCCATTCCAAGGCCACTTGATGAAAAATGTTGAAAATTGTTGTTGACAATCACCGAATACACATGAAGGAACAAGGGAGAAGAAATTAACCTGACGTGAATGAAAAGGACGAAAAAGCATTGTATAGACGTGAAGACACAGGATGAAAACCCTGGAATAGACGTAAATTATAAATTTGTAAGAGACTGTTGAAAAAGAAAAGAAGAAACACAACCATCGTTCCAGCAAAGATGATTTCTACGAGTAAACACACAGAGACGTACCATGCGAGGAGAAACACCAGTCACGGTACGGAAAGTCAAGATAAAGCCTGGGATTAATCCAGCCAATGCTGCGATATGACCGGAGGCTGCGGTGAGAAGCTAGCCCAAAGCCGAGGCTTTGAATTAGAATCCTCCAAAGAGGCAGAAACAGTATAGATCAAAGGCAAGTTATCAGGAAGATCACATATAAAAATGGAGGCATTTTGGCAGCTTCAGCATGATAATCAGAATCTTGAGTGGGATTCAAGAGAGAAGGCAGAAGTATTTAAGCTCGAAGCTCAGCTGAGGAACACTGAAGCCTTTTTTTAAGGTGGATATTGAAGCCTCTTAGTGAAAAAAAAAAGAATTCCAGAAAAGTTTTGAGGCTCAGAAGCAGGATAATCACGGACATTAGAGCAGTAGTAAGGATACAGTGGATAAGCTTGGGAATGATAGTGTTTGGTGGTAATGTTTTGTGCTGATGATTTGGGTATTAGTGGTAACTGTGGGTCGTGTTGGTAGCAGTCGTAGAAGTTCTACTGGTAGTGGTGGCGTTAGTTATAACTGTGGTAGTCTTACTATTAGTTGTAGTAAGGAGTGTTAGTGGTGCTAGAGGCAATTATGGTGTTGGTATTAGTGATGTTGATGGGTTGGTGTTAATGATGCTGATCGTGGTTGTGGTGCTGGTGTAAGTTATGTTGATGGTAGTTGTGGTGTTGGTATTAGTGATGCTGATAGTGGTTGTGGTGCTGGTGTTAGTGATGTTGATGGTAATTGTGGTGTTGGTATTCGTACTAGTGGCGTGTCTAGTATTAATCATTGTGAAGTTAGTTTTGACGTTAACGGTGGTGGTGATGTTAGTTTCGGTGTACGCGGTTATTGAATGGTGGTAGTAGTCGTAGTAGTCACGAAATATTATGAGGAACAGAAAATTATTTATTTGGGGTCATACATAGCTTGGGGAATGGGAGGCAATCAAGTCTGATTCAGGGAAAGGGCAGGTAGCCCCGATTCCTTGAATCAAGAGCCCTTCAGCAGCAACAAGGCCCTTTACCTAGACGGGAGCAGCACAAGTAGCCACAATGGTATAGGCATCAGGAGAGGACCTAAACCCAGTGGAGCATTACCTTAAAATAGCGCAGGGAAGCGTACATGAACCTGGGTAATTATTCCTGGCTCTGGCCAGGGGCGGTAATCCAATTAAACAGTTCTCAAACAAGATAAAAAGGTCTTGCTTTCTTTATAACTTATCCTGGTGGAAGCTCCGTTTTCTGTTATTCTATCCAGATATAAGTCTTAGTTTTCTCTTATTATAACCAGGCAAAAACCTCGTTTTCTGTTGTTGCAGCCAGAAACACGTCCTGTTTTCTGTTATATACATTCAGACGCTTCGTTTTCTGTTAATCTTTATAGGCATATACTTCGTTTTCTGTACAGGCAAAAGCTCCATTTTCTGTTAATCTAGCCAGGCAAACTCATGATTTTTTTTTTCAATTTTAACAGGGCAGAAAGCCTCTTTCTATAAGAGCCGGATTAGGTTAGGTAAAATTCGTTAGGAAGCAGGATAAGTATTTCCTGACGAGGGATCTCTGTCATATATTGACCTACCACTTGAGTTTTTCTTCATCTGACTGAGACCTTCAGCTGGCTTACCAGTCCACTCCTTTGAAAAAAAAAATAATGAAATTTCGTCTAGTGGTAGAACAGCTGGGTTGTGATGGCTACGTGGGTCTGCAGACTGCTAGCACAAATAGCCTGGATGACAAGACGGTCAACAGTGAAGCCTTGTCTTGGGTCGGGTTAAGTAGGGCAGAAGAAACGTCGAAACCAGAGGCAGGTGGCAGGTGTCCAGGTGGCGGCTTATGTTTTCATATAAAATATTCATGGATTCGAAAGAGCTATATTCCCCCTCCCCCCCCAGTCGGATGGAGATACAGTAGATGGGTTTTATGTATGTGTATTCAGTTTTCTCTCAAATTTTATCGCTGGTACATTTCTGATTATTTACCACTCTCCACCATGGCATAAAACAAACCTAAAGTGGTCAGGCCACTTAACTATTTTTTTTTTAGCTCTATCACTTCCACAATCTTTCTCACTGCTCTGTCCTACCCGCTTTCCTCCCCTTACCCATTTTTGCTCTCTGTATTACGACCTCACAAAAAACAACAACTGAGTTCTCAGAATTGTTGAGTTTTTCTCTCCCTCTCTCTCTTTCTCCCCGTCATTCAGTTCATCCAATTTCCAGTTCCTCAATTCGTTCTCCATTTCCTCACTCTTTCCACCTGTTTTTTCCTCCATATCATAATTCTTTTTGTCCCCTCCGTTTCTAATTGATGTTCCTTCACCTAATCCTTCAAGATCCTTTCTTCTCCTTCTTCCCTTCAGCTTCTTCCTTCATCCCCCTTTCCTCCTCCAAATCCTGTCTCTCCATCCTCCACCTCTTTCCACCCCTTCCCTCCTCCTTCCAGCTCTTTCCTCTTCCCTCCATCTCTTCCCTTCAGCTCCTCTCACCTTTTCTTCTTTTTCAACCCAATTCAATTTCCATTTTAGTATTGTTGGAGACATATAATGATCTCACTCTGGGAAACCGAAGATGTGTGGATGTTCCAAGATACAAGGAGGAAGATGTGTGGATGTTCCAAGATACAAGGAGGAAGATGTGTGGATGTTCCAAGATACAAGGAGGAAGATGTGTGGATGTTCCAAGATACAAGGAGGAAGATGTGTGGATGTTCCAAGATACGAGGAAGAAGATGTGTGGATGTTCCAAGATACAAGGAGGAAGATGTGTGGATGTTCCAAGATACAAGGAGGAAGATGTGTGGATGTTCCAAGATACAAGGAGGAAGATGTCTGGATGTTCCAAGATACAAGGAGGAAGATGTGTGGATGTTCCAAGATACGAGGAGGAAGATGTGTGGATGTTCCAAGATACGAGGAGGAAGATGTGTGGATGTTCCAAGATACGAGAAGGAAGATGTGTGGATGTTCCAAGATACGAGGAGGAAGATGTGTGGATGTTCCAAGATACGAGGAGGAAGATGTGTGGATGTTCCAAGATACAAGGAGGAAGATGTGTGGATGTTCCAAGATACAAGGAGGAAGATGTGTGGATGTTCCAAGATACGAGGAGGAAGATGTGTGGATGTTCCAAGATACAAGGAGGAAGATGTGTGGATGTTCCAAGATACGAGGAGGAAGATGGGAGGCGAGAGAGAGAGAGAGAGAGAGAGAGAGAGAGAGAGAGAGAGAGAGAGAGAGAGAGAGAGAGAGAGAGAGAGAGGCGGGGGAGAGGTAAAGGAGATGGACTGAAAGAAGAAAAAAATATGAATAGGAATAAATGGGGGTGAAAATAAAAGAGAGCTAATTTGATATGAAGGGAAAGAGATGGCGGAAGAAGGAGGAGGAGGAAGAGAGAGTGGGAGAAGAGAAGAATGTAAAGGAGAAAATTGTAGCCTGTAATATGACATCTGTTATACCACAAGGCGGGTAGCTCTCAACAGTTTCGCTCTTCCTATGCACTTCTTAAGGAAATTGTTCGATTACTCACTCCTCAACTTTTTCGTACTTGCAGTGCTTTCATACGTGGTTCGTACGTCAGTTTGCTGCGGCCAGCAGTAACAGCCTGGTTGATCAGACCCTGATCTACCACGGGGCCTGGTCTCAGACCGAGCCTCGGGGGCGTTGACTCCCGAAACCCTCTCCAGGTAAAGTCCAGGTAATAAGCTAGAACCATTGGAAAAATAACTCACCAAAATAAATGTTCATTCATAGTATTAATCTCTCTAATCCTATAGGTCTAGGCTTTGCCGTGATCTGACAGAGTGAGAGAGAGAGAGAGAGAGAGAGAGAGAGAGAGAGAGAGAGAGAGAGAGAGAGAGAGAGAGAGAGAGAGAGAGAGAGAGAGGTAGAGGGTAGAGGGGGCTCAATTACCACCTTCCATGCTTCTACCATCACCACCCCAAACGCTACCACTGCAGGCAACCACTATTACTGGAACAACCACTATCCACCATAACCACCACCAATATTACGACTAAAACCACTTTCTTTCACCAAGACCTCAAATAGTTACACCACCACCAAACCCTTCTATTAAAATACCACCAAGCCTTACTACCACCTCCACCAACACCACCACCACCAACACCACCACATCCACCACCACTACCACAACCACCAACAACAACAACGCCGCCACCACCACCACCAACGCCACCACCACCACCACTACCACCACCAACACCACCACCAACACCACCACCACCACCAACAACCACCAACGCCACCACCACCTCCACGAACACCACCAAAAACACCACCACCACCACAACTACAATTTCAAATACTAAAATGCCTTTTAATCTAAAACTTCAATGTGTTTAATTAACTTTTAGTCATACGAACTTGTGTTTCGTAACCTGGGATGGGATGTCGCAACTGGGGTATCTCAACTAGAACAGGCAAGAAATTCAGTTATGTTGTTCTTGTTGAAATTGTTCAGTATGTTGACTAGTGATGATGCAAGGAATCCTGTGTTTTGAAGTGCCTTCTTCCTTAAGAATGAGTGACGCGCCGTTGTAATTGATCAGGTGGTTGTGGGAATTTCTGTGAGAAATACCGTCGTTGTTCAATTGGTCCATTTTGCTAGCATAATTATATTCAGAAATGCGAATGAGGAGGTCTTTTGATATTTCTCCTACTTGCAAGAGTTTGTGTGTACACCCGGCATGTTTTTCTTTCTTGGTGTCCCTTACTGGCTATGTTCCTGACTACAGTTGAGGTAGTGCTTGATACTTCCAATTTGGTGTAGGAGAGAATGCTGGAGATATGTTCCACCATAGAGTTGTTAGGGGGAACTATGTTTCTTCTTTCGATTGTGTATTGTCTAGGTGAGTTGAAGATGTACACACGGTGCCTGCAGTCTCTAATGAAATGACGAGGATAGTGGAGCTTGGAAAAAAATCTGTTCTAGGAAATAGTATTCATTTTACCTCAAGGAATTCACAGCTGCAGATACGGAGAGCACGAAGGAAGAAGTCTTGGATGATGACACGTTTAGTGTCGAGGGACGAGTAGTTGATCAGTAGGTTTACGGTAGATTTTGAATCGTAGTTCACGATCATATTTACAGAGAAGAACGTCGAGGAAAGACAGATTGACGTCGACGTCCTTTTCGCTTGTAAACCGGATAGAGAACTCGACCTAGTTGAGCTTGTGTTGGAGTGCAGGGACGTCGAATCCTCTGTGAGTCATGATGAGAATATCATCACCATAACTTAGCAAGGTGATCGAGGATGGGATGATGGAGGAAAGACATTCGGCTTCAAGATGTTCCATGTATAGGCTCGGTCAGAACAGCACTTAATGTTGAACCCATTGATAGACTGAAAGACTTGTGAAAGAAAGAATTTTCAAAAGAGATACTATTACGCACTCAGCTAACAAAGGCCTGTATACCTGGTCGTAACGGGACATGGAGCGAAAATAAACACAGCAGTAGTCTTTAAATTGTATTTTCCTTCACCAAATATGAATATAGGAATATACACTTATGTACACTATATACAAGAGCTTGAAATATAAGTGTACCACGGTAATCAAAGGCAAAGACCAAAGCCAGAGAGAGAGAACCGTGAGCAACCAGCGGCTGTATGAGTCTGGCAAGAGCTGACCGTGAGTGATACCGCATCACCTCAGCAATTGTCATACCTACCTTATGATTGGTTAATGAACCAAGGTACTGATTTAACGATGGGGCCCCGTAAGGTCGTTAAACCCTTAGCACCAGGTTCGCTGGTTGGGAGGCAGCCTATATGAGAGTGTGTACATACGCCGAATAAAATATAACGTAATCTTTGCATGCCACAGAAACAGTAAAAACATACACATAGGTCAACGAGATACCATTTTTCTACATATACACCTCTCGGTATATAACTTTAATAGTGGATTCAAAATAAAAATTATAATTTATATTAAAACGATATTTCTGATCAAATAGTTGAGTAAAAATTCTCAATATATACAAGTGTTTATTACTATTGTTAATATTAAACAGTAGAATACAAGCAGCTTAATAACTCTCGAATAATCAATAAGCTTTGAAACCTCATGAGCTAAGCAAGAACAACAAGGAAAAAATGGAAAAACAAAAGCAATAATAGGAAGAAACAACGAAGACATCGACAACAAAGGCGGAGGAGAGAGTTGAAGCAAGAGTGTTGACCAATTTAGCCGGACGAAGCGTCATGTGAACTTGGTAATTAGAGAAATATAAAAATAGATGCATTTGGGTCATTGGATGTCCGGGAATGATATCCCCGTGTTGCATAACACCAGCTCCCTACACCTCAATGCTGGTGATGGGAATAGTGCAGAGTGTGGCATAAGTATCTAATACGCTGAAGCTTCGAAGTGAATCAGAAGAGGCATTCACAAGTCATCACATGGAAACAAATATCCTAATTCCTTTAATAAAAGGGCCACATTAAAACGTACACAACCACAAGCTAATTCAGATCTTCTAAGGAACATCTGCTTCGAAGCTAAACTCATAGGATAATATCCTACAAAAAAAAAACTTGCACATAACAGTTTTTTTAAATGGTTTGAGGGAACACAGATGATATGGGCGCATAAGAGTACATTGGGAAGATATAACCTAGAATAATGCAATAAAATCGTACATAAATCTATAGTAATAAAGAAAATGAAAAAAGGGCATTAGGCAAGGCAAAAATAAAGCTAAAAAAATTCAGTATTGTAGAGAATACATTAGTTGTGTAAAATATTATTGTTATTTATTATGTGAAGGACTAAACCCGTAATGGTCGTCCTGCTTTTAGAGTTTGGAAGGCTCAATCCTCCGTCCTTTAACGTATTGCTGAAGTTGTTTTGCTGAAAGATAAAACTTTGGAGAGGAATATAGTGAGGAGAATAAAGAATATAATGAGGAGAACAAAGAGACATCAATTCCACATGTTATGTGGGTAGCTCCACTTTCTACATGGGTAACCTTACTTATTACGTGGGTAGCCCCACTTGATAAGTGGGTAGTCCCATTTGTTATGTGGGTAGCTCCTTTCGTTACACATGTAGCTTTACCTTTAGTCAACTGACATTTATTGAAAGATTTTGATACCTGTTGCGAATTATGCCCTTGCCCGACATTTTATATTTGAGTAGTAATCCAACTGACCTCATAAGAACATAAGAAAAAAGGAACACTGCAGCAGGCCTACTGGCCCATGCGAGGCATGTCCAATTCTCCCACCGACTTAAGCAGAGTGCTGGTTGCTAGTTCAGGTACTGGCCTGTCTCCCTCTAAGTCACGTGATCCATCCTGACGTCAGCTTGCCGCCCACTGGTACAGTGAGTAGGTTCACACACTTCCGAGTAGTACTCTGCCCTGTACTCTCACACCGAGTAGGTTCACACACTTCCGAGTAGTACTCTGCCCTGTACTCTCACACCTACCTGGAGTCTACCTGGAGAGAATTCCAGGGGTCAACGCCCCCGTGGCCCGGTCCGTGACCAGGCCTCCTGTTGGACCAGAGCCTGATCAACCAGGCTGTTACTGCTGGCCGCACGCAGTCCAACGTACGAACCACAGCCCGGCTGGTCAGGTACCGACTTTAGGTGCCTGTCCAGTGCCTGCTTGAAGACAGCCAGGGGCTTGTTGGTAATCCCCCTGATGTATGCTGGGAGGCAGTTGAACAATCTTGGGCCCCTGACACTTATTGTGTTGTCCCTCAACGTGCTAGTGGCCCCCCTGCTCTTCATTGGGGGGATGTTACATCGCCTGCTGAGTCTTTTGCTTTCGTAGGGAATGATTTTTGTGTGCAAGTTTGGTACTAAGCCCTCGAGAATATTCCATGTGTATATAATAATGTATCTCTCCCGCCTGCGTTCTAGAGAGTACAGGTTTAGGAACTTCAAGCGTTCCCAGTAGTTGAGGTGGTTTATCGCACTTATGCGTGCGGTGAAGGTTCTCTGCACATTTTCAAGGTCAGCAATTTCACCCGCCTTGAAAGGTGCCGTTAGTGTGCAGCAATATTCCAGCCTAGATAGAACAAGCGATCTGTAAAGTGTCAACATGGGCTTGGCATCCCTGGTTTTGAAGGTTCTCATTATCCATCCTGTCATTTTTCGAGCAGATGCAATTGCTACTTTGTTATGGTCCTTGAAGGTGAGATCCTCTGACATGATCACTCCCAGGTCTTTGACATTAGTTTTTCGCTCTATTGTGTGGTTGGAATTAGTTTTGTACGCCGAAGAGATTTTAATTTCTTCACGTTTTCCGTATCTGAGTAATTGAAATTTCTCATCATTGAACTTCATATTGTTTTCTGCAGCCCATTTAAAGATTTGGTTTATGTCTGCTTGGAGTCTAGCCGTGTCTTCAACGGTGGACACTGTCATACAGATTCGGGTGTCATCTGCAAAGGAAGACACGGCACTGTGGCTTATATCCCTGTCAATATCTGATATGAGGATGAGGAATAGGATGGGAGCAAGTACTGTGCCTTGTGGAACAGAGCTTTTCACAGTAGCTGCCTCAGACTTTACTCTGTTGACTACTACTCTTTGTGTTCTACATGTTAGGAAATTATAGATCCATCTACCAACTTTTCCTGTTATTCCTTTATCACGCATTTTGTGTGCTATTACACCATGGTCACACTTGTCAAAGGCTTTTGCAAAATCTGTGTATATAACATCTGCATTCTGTTTATCTTCTAGAGCATCCAGGACCTTGTCGTAGTGGTCCAGTAGTTGGGACAGACAGGAGCGGCCTGCTCTAAACCCATGCTCTCCTGGGTTGTGCAATTGATAGGTATCAAGATGGGTGGCGATCTTGCTTCTTAGAACCCTTTCAAAGATTTTTATGATATGGGACGTTAGCGCAATTGGTATGTAGTTCTTTGCTATTGCTTTACTCCCCCCTTTGTGGAGCGGGGCTATGTCTGTTGTTTTTAGTAGCTGCGGGACGATCCCAGTGTCCATGCTCCCTCTCCATAGGATGTTAAAAGCATGTGATAGGGGCTTCTTGCAGTTCTTGATGAACACGGAGTTCCATGAGTCTGGGCCTGGAGCAGAGTGCATGGGCATGTCATTTATTGCCTTTTCGAAGTCATTTGGCGTCGTGGTGATGTCAGAAAGGCATGCGTCTGTCAAATTCTGTGGCACTCTCATAAAAAATTCATTTAGGTTTTCGATTTTCAGTCTGGTTAGTGGCTCGCTAAAAACTGAGTCATACTGGGACTTAAGTAACTCATTCATTTCCTTGCTGTCATCTGTGTAGGACCCATCCCGTTTAAGTAGGGGCCCAATACTGGTTGTTGTTCTCGACTTTGATTTTGCATAGGAAAAGAAATACTTTGGGTTTCTTTCAATTTCATTTATGGCTTTTTGTTCTTCCCGTGTCTCTTGATTCCTGTAAGATTCCTTTAGTTTTAATTCAATGTTTGCTATTTCTCTGACTAGTGTCTCCCTACGTATTTCAGAGATATTGGCCTCCTGTAGCCGCTCCGTTATTCTTTGCCTTCGCCTGTATAGGAGCGCCTCTCTCTTCTAGTTTGCATCTTCTCCTCCTTTTCCTTAAGGGAATTTGCCTTGAGCAAACCTCGAGTACCACAGAGTTAATTTGTTCTAGACATAGGTTGGGATCCGTGATGCTTAGGCAATCTTCCCAGTTTATATCATTTAGGACTTGGTTTACTTGGTCCCACCTTATGTTTTTGTTATTGAAGTTGAATTTGGAGAAAGCTTCCTCGCGGCTGATCACATTTTGTTGATCTGGGGCTCCCCGCATGCATGTCTGGACCTCTATTATGTTGTGATCTGAGTATATTGTTTTTGATATGATGACATTTCGTATCAGATCATCATTGGTGGTGAAGATGAGGTCCAGCGTATTCTCTAATCTTGTGGGCTCCACTATTTGCTGGTTTAAGGTGAATTTGTTGCAGAGATTTAAAAGTTCATGCATGTGTGAATTTTCATCTGAGCTGCCTCCTGGTGTTATCTCTGCTACCACATTGTTTGCAATGTTCCTCCATTTTAGGTGCCTGAGGTTGAAATCCCCCAGTAGCAAGATGTTGGGGGCAGGAGCTGGAAGATTTTCCAGACAGTGGTCAATTTTCAGAAGCTGTTCCTGGAATTGTTGGGACGTTGCATCCGGGGGCTTATAGACAACCACGATGACTAGGTTTTGATTCTCGACCTTTATTGCTAGTACTTCAACTACGTCATTTGCGGCATTTAGTAGTTCTGATCTCTGATTTCTAGAGTTCTCTAGTCATTGGATTATCGATAAAACTTCCTGTATGGATAGTCTGAGTTTAACGTCTCTGTGAAGACATTGATATGAGTTGTGTTAGCAAGTACCAGTTATTTCATGTCATATATTGATTGCCTAACTCTACTACCGGGAATTATGTCTTCCCAAGTAAACTCTTGTGTCGTAACAATAGCTGTGTATATGTAAATGTTCCCTTTATGTGTAAAGGAAAAATAAGTAATTATTAAGATTATGGTTCATAGAGATATGAAGATCCAATCTAAGTCTTATTGTTATTAAAGACAAGGATTTTATTCGTGAGTTTTGGATATCCTAAAAGAAAGAAGGTTAACAAAAGGAAGCCTCTTTGGTTAAGAAGGCTATATTTGCCACACTAAACCCTTGTTGCCATTTAGACAAAAGCCAATATACAAACCTGCTCCACAAGATTTAATCAATGGAACAATCTTATCTCTCCTACGGCAACAATACCACACACGTCATAGATACAGTATCAAATAATTTCAGGATACGGAGGAAATTTTCAATAGAGAGAAACGAATATAACAGATTCTGATATTATTTAATGTACATGACGAGTCAGAGGAATAAATGCAATGCATGGACGAGCAGGATGGATATCAAAGAGAAAGAATGAGTGTAAAAACAGTGAGCGAAAGGGAAAGCTAAAAATGGGTAATATCAGGGATGGGGGAAAATGAACGGGATTAAGACGGATATACTGAAAGCAGTTGAGGCTATATTATATACTAGAGTTATAGTGTGTTTGTTTACTGGGTGGTGTCCTTGTTCATCGTACAGTGTGGGTTTAGTAGGTGAGTTTTTGTGTTCATTGTATGTTCTAATTTTGCACATTTGTTCAATATAACCAGTGGGAAAAATGGTGATATTGCAAACGCTTATAAAGTAGGGATGTGACCTCACGTATGACCTTACTCACTGAGAGTTGGAGATATATTTCCATTGTTTAGGCTTTTAGTCAGGTCATATGCCAGCTAAAATTTGAGAGTGACTTGTTAGTTAAAGAGGGATTTTATTAACCTATAGTCCTCACAAATTTTATGTATTATAGGTTAATCTAATTTGTACAATGTTGAACTTATATTCAAATTGTAATCATTATCTTTCCTATTATATTTCGTTCAGCCATTTATTTGTATTTTACGGGTTTTTCAGCCTCCTAAAATTTAATAGGGCTGCTAAAATCTCTCACATGAATAAACAGAGTATTAGATTATTGCCCAGTTCTAATGGTATATTTGTTACCTTAGTTCTAATGGTATATTTGTTACCTTAGTTCTAATGGTATATTTGTTACCTTAGTTCTAATGGTATATTTATGTTACCCTAGTTCTAATGGCATATTTATGTAACCTTAGTTTAAAGACTTTTTCCAGTTTGACCAAAATATTTTATTTACATCCGTAATTCTGGGGAGAATTCTTAGGCAAATAGTTTTTCATGAAATCAAGATTTTTAAATGCAACTTGAATTTTGAAGCTCTTAAGTGGAGAAGGTGTATCAAGAAAGTTTTCCTGATATGGCAGAACCAACATATTCTTAATTGAATATGGTTCTTTTTACTCAATAAGAATGTAAATATAATTTATGGCACTATTTAATGAAGGATTTATCAGTGAAACTCAATTCATCCAAGTCGTCTTGGTGAGATTATTATTTCATATATGTAAACATTTTCAGATGCGAAATAATAATCTGTAAACATTTTCATACACTTTTCTTTTTTTCTTCTGGTAAGTCATTTATTTTAGTAGTAAATACAGATCCTCGTGGTACTCCACTAGTGACTTTTCTCACCAGGATATCTTTTTCTAGTATCAGCGTTTCCATTTTCTTCTCAAAGTCTCATACAATGTATTAGTTTGCCTTTTTGTTAGCTAAACTAATTTTTATATATTTTTTTTTTCACGGGGACTCTGTTAAAAGATTTCTTAAAATTCTTTGTAAATACAATAATCTTCACATCCGTTTCTTTCTTGAATAATTTCCGTGACTTCGCCGTGTGTGTGTGTGTGTACTCACCTAGTTGTGGTTGCAGGGGTAGAGTCACAGCTCCTGGCCCCGCCTCTTCACTGGCCGCTACTGGGTCACTCTCCCTGCGCCATGAGCTTTATCATACCTCTTCTTAAAGCTATGTATGGAACCTGCCTCCACTACATCGCTTCCCAAACTATTCCCCTTCCCGACCACTCTGTGACTGAAGAAATACTTCCTAACATCTCTGTGATTCATCTGAGTCTTCAACTTCCAACTGTGTCCCCTTGTTGCTGTGTCCCGTCTCTGGAACATTCTGTCTTTGTCCACCTTGTCAATTCCTCTCAGTATCTTATATGTCGTTATCATGTCCCCCCTATCTCTCCTGTCCTCTAGTGTCGTCAAGTCGATTTCCCTTAACCTCTCCTCGTAGGACATACCCCTTAGCTCCGGGACTAGTCTTGTTGCAAACCTTTGCACTTTCTCTAGCTTCTTTACGTGCTTGGCTAGGTGTGGGTTCCAAACTGGTGCTGCATACTCCAGTATGGACCTAACGTACACAGTATACAGGGTCCTGAACGATTCTTTATTAAGATATCGGAATGCTGTTCTTATGTTTGCTAGGCGCCCATATGCTGCAGCAGTTATTTGGTTGATGTGCGCCTCAGGAGATGTGCCTGGTGTTATACTCACCCCAAGATTTTTTTCCTTCATTGAGGTTTGTAGTCTCTGGCCCCCTAGACTGTACTCCGTCTGCGGTCTTCTTTGCCCTTCCCCAATCTTCATGACTTTGCACTTGGTGGGGTTGAACTCCAGGAGCCAATTGCTGGACCAGGCTTGCAGTTTGTCCAGATCCCTTTGTAGTTCTGCCTGATCCTCGTCCGATTGAATTCTTCTCATCAACTTCACATCATCTGCAAACAGGGACACTTCAGAGTTGTGCGTGTGTGTGTGTGTGTACTCACCTAGTTGTACTCACCTAGTTGTGGTTGCAGGGGTCGAGACATAGCTCCTGGCCCCGCCTCTACACTGGCCGCTACTGGGTCACTCTCCCTGCGCCATGAGCTTTATCATACCTCTCCTTAAAGCTGCCCCCAACATCTTGCTACTGGGGGATTTCAACCTCAAGCACCTAAAATGGAGGAACATTGCAAACAATGTGGTAGCAGAGATAACACCAGGAGGCAGCTCAGATGAAAATTCACACATGCATGAACTTTTAAATCTCTGCACCAAGTTCACCTTAAACCAGCAAATAGTAGAGCCCACAAGATTAGAGAATACGCTGGACCTCATCTTCACCAACAATGATGATCTGATACGAAATGTCATCATATCAAAAACAATATACTCAGATCACAACATAATAGAGGTTCAGACATGCATGCGGGAGCCCCAGATCAACAAAATGTGATCAGCCGTGAGGAGCTTTCTCCAAATTCAACTTCAATAACAAAAACATAAGGTGGGACCAAGTAAACCAAGTCCTAAATGATATAAACTGGGAAGATTGCCTAAGCATCACGGATCCCAACCTATGTCTAGAACAAATTAACTCTGTGGTACTTGAGGTTTGCTCAAGGCAAATTCCCTTAAGGAAAAGGAGGAGAAGATGCAAACTAGAAAGAGAGAGCGCTCCTATACAGGCGAAGGCACAGAATAACGGAGCGGCTACAGGAGGCCAATATCTCTGAAATACGTAGGGAGACACTAGTCAGAGAAATAGCAAACATCGAATTAAAACTAAAGGAATCTTATAGGAATCAAGAGACACGGGAAGAACTAAGAGCCATAAATGAAATTGAAAGAAACCCTAAGTATTTCTTTTCCTATGCAAAATCAAAGTCGAGAACAACAACCAGTATTGGGCCCCTACTTAAACCGGATGGGTCCTACACAGATGACAGCAAGGAAATGAGTGAGTTACTTAAATCCCAGTATGACTCAGTCTTTAGCGAGCCACTAACCAGACTGAAAATCGAAAACCTAAATGATTTTTTATGAGAGTGCCACAGAACTTGACAGACGCATGCCTTTCTGACATCATCACGACGCCAAATGACTTCGAAAAGGCAATAAATGACATGCCAATGCACTCCGCTCCAGGCCCAGACTCATGGAACTCCGTGTTCATCAAGAACTGCAAGAAGCCCCTATCACATGTTTTTAACATCCTATGGAGAGGGAGCATGGACACTGGGATCGTCCCGCAACTACTAAAAACAACAGACATAGCCCCGCTCCACAAAGGGGGCAGTAAAGCAATAGCAAAGAACTACAGACCAATTGAGCTAACGTCCCATATCATAAAAATCTTTGAAAGGGTTCTAAGAAGCAAGATCGCCACCCATCTTGATACCCATCAATTGCACAACCCAGGACAGCATGGGTTTAGAGCAGGCCGCTCCTGTCTGTCCCAACTACTGGACCACTACGACAAGGTCCTGGATGATCTAGAAGATAAACAGAATGCAGATGTTATATACACAGATTTTGCAAAAGCCTTTGACAAGTGTGACCATGGTGTAATAGCACACAAAATGCGTGATAAAGGAATAACAGGAAAAGTTGGTAGATGGATCTATAATTTCCTAACAAGTAGAACACAAAGAGTAGTAGTCAACAGAGTAAAGTCTGAGGCAGCTACTGTGAAAAGCTCTGTTCCACAAGGCACAGTACTTGCTCCCATCCTATTCCTCATCCTCATATCAGACATTGACAGGGATATAAGCCACAGTGCTGTGTCTTCCTTTGCAGATGACACCCGAATCTGTATGACAGTGTCCACCGTTGAAGACACGCCTAGACTCCAAGAAGACATAAACCAAATCTTTAAATGGGCTGCAGAAAACAATATGAAGTTCAATGATGAGAAATTTCAATTACTCAGATACGGAAAACGTGAAGAAATTAAAATCTCATCGGAGTACAAAACTAATTCCAACCACACAATAGAGCGAAAAACTAATGTCAAAGACCTGGGAGTGATCATGTCAGAGGATCTCACCTTCAAGGACCATAACAAAGTAGCAATTGCATCTGCTCGAAAAATGACAGGATGGATAATGAGAACCTTCAAAACCAGGGATGCCAAGCCCATGTTGACACTTACAGATCGCTTGTTCTATCTAGGCTGGAATATTGCTGCACACTAACTGCACCTTTCAAGGCGGGTGAAATTGCTGACCTTGAAAATGTGCAGAGAACCTTCACCGCACGCATAAGTGCGATAAACCACCTCAACTACTGGGAACGCTTGAAGTTCCTAAACCTGTACTCTCTAGAACGCAGGCGGGAGAGATACATTATTATATACACATGGAAAATTCTCGAGGGCTTAGTACCAAACTTGCACACAAAAATCACTCCGTACGAAAGCAAAAGACTCGGCAGGCGATGTAACATCCCCCAATGAAGAGCAGAGGTGCCACTAGCACGTTGAGGGACAACACAATAAGTGTGAGGGGCCCAAGATTGTTCAACTGCCTCCCAGCATACATCAGGGATTACCAACAAGCCCTGGCTGTCTTCAAGCAGGCACTGGACAGGCACCTCAAGTCGGTACCTGATCAGCCGGGCTGTGGTTCGTACGTTGGACTGCGTGCGGCCAGCAGTAACAGCCTGGTTGATCAGGCTCTGGTCCAACAGGAGGCCTGGTCACAGACCGGGCCGCGGGGGCGTTGACCCCTGGAATTCTCTCCAGGTAGACTCCAGGTATGTATGGAACCTGCCTCCACTACATCGCTTCCCAAGCTATTCCACTTCCCGACCACTCTGTGACTAAAGAAATACTTCCTAACATCCCTGTGATTCATCTGAGTCTTCAACTTCAAACTGTGTCCCTTTGTTGCTGTGTCCCATCTCTGGAACATCCTGTATCGGTCAACCTTGTCAATTCCTCTCCGTTCATTAGTGTGTGTGTTATGTGTTGTGATGTTTGAGACCACGACATCATCCGCTCTGGGAATGTCAGCATTTGAGAGTACACTCCTGACGTCACCTCAGTCCACACTGCAGATGCTTACCTCCTCCTCACCGATTATACTAAAGGAGCCTCCATTACCACTCTCTTATCATACTTATTTTCCATTGAATCTCCCATCATCGCTCTCACCCACTGAAACTTATGATTCTATAGCAACAGATCAAAGTACACCCTTGCCAATCTCGTCGTATCAACGACCTACTTCCTCAGAGTCTTTTGTACACCCTTTCACCAAACTTCTGTCGTGTGTGTGTGTGTGTGTGTGTGTCTGTGCGTGCGTGCGTGCGTGCGTGCGTGCATGCGTGCGTGCGTGCGTGCGTGCTACAACGCAAGAGGAGCGCATGGTAATTTATATTTTTTTACTGAACACATCTCTGCATAAACATTTCATTACGATGGCTACCAGTTCATTACCACTTTAACTTGCTTAGCCATCAAAACACTACGGCTCAGCCCCTTGGACTCATTACGTGCCTCTGTAATCCTTTGACTATTTCTTCCCCAGGATGAGTATGAGGGGTGCATAATAAAACTATTAAACAAACTCCGTGAGGGGTACTTTAGCTGATGCCCATCTCACCTACTAGCTCTTGTGAAGCAGAAGTATCTTTCAGCGCAGAAAGAAAGGTGAAAACTTTGGTTACGGGCTACAATGATGACGGAAATTATACAATATAAATGGGTAAAGTCCCAAAAAGCCGTTTTTATTGATCACACTGGGATACTGGTTTCCGAGTGATAACTGGAGAATCCATCTACTAATCGGCTTTCAATCTTCAACGTTGTGGTAAGCTCCTAGAGGAAGATTCAGATTATAGCAGTTCTTAGTCCTCTTAAGGATGTTAATTTTCAACTTCAGAGTCTTTTGAGGCTGTTAAGATATACGGTACATACTAAACGTTTTTTTAAGTGTCCTGAGCTAAAAATTCTGGATCTCTTCATGGAGTTATTATTATTATTTTATTACGTTCACAGGGAAGCGCTAAACTTATAGTGGTCATACATTGCCTGGAGGGATGGCAAGTAATCAGGTTCAATCCAAGGAAAGAGAAGATTGGTTCATTTCCTTTGGATCATTAACCCCCCTCACCGAATCCTGAAGTCCAGACCTCTTGAGTGGCTTGATTTATTATCCTTTGGTCTCTACAAGGCATTTAGTTGCATCTACTCAGCTTCTTGATGATTTGTTGGTTCTTGCGTTGGTTGGGGATGAGGAGGCTGGAGTCGTGCGATACAGGGATGTCTCTCTCGGATCTCGCAGCGACTAAAATAAATCCATTTAAATTGGATATGGGAAAGCATATTGCTTTCCCAATTACCCAGGCATTCAGCACCTGGGGAATAGAGATCAAGTTTGAAACAGGGTAATAAGTGGCCTTAAGTAAATGTTCCTCTCGCATCTCGCAATTCTAATATTTTTTATCGTATTTTCTTCAGTTTTAAATATATAACTTTGAATACATAACTTTTATTTTCTATACTGCATTTGTCTTCTCTGCCTCATTCGTGTTCTTTATAAATGTCTACTTCATGATCTTTGTTTATTCTTCTTTTCCCGCACAGTTTGTCATAATAAGCTACAATTATTCTTCCCACAGACTATAGTGAGCCATGCCACCAGAGACAGAAGAGCGAGTCTTGCTGTTGACGAGGTCGAACTTTCACGTCGAGATCAGCCACTCCTCTTCTGGGGACAAAGAGTGTGCGCCTTATACTAGTCCAATAGCTCTGAGCATCAACTGAATTCATAAGGATCGTCGAGGGATTCCAAAGCTCACCGGGGATCGTCCGATGTTATCTTGGATCGTCAAATATTACTGGGGATTATCGAAGGCTATCGGAGATCGTTATTCACTGAAGCATATTTAAATCCTCCAGAGGTTTATGAGAATGATGAAGATCATCGAGAATCGTTGGAAGTTAACGACGCTGGAAATGTACTCCGTGAAATATTAAGCGGATTCGTTTATCGACATTGTGTTGTATAAAGTATAGTGTTTTCGTGATTGTTGGCGCACACATTACTTCAAGAGTGTTTTTGATACAACAAGTGCAAGGTTAATGCGTTTAGTGATGGAGAGAGCGCAAGAAACCGATCGTGATACTATAGAAACTTGTGAAGAAATTAAAATATTCCAAAATGTTCAGAACACTCGAACTTAGAACGTAGGAAAAATAAAACATCATTTACATTGATTACAGTGAAAGATGCGTTCATTAGTGTGTGTGTTATGTGTTGTGATGTTTGAGACCACGACATCATCCGCTCTGGGAATGTCAGCATTTGAGAGTACACTCCTGACGTCACCTCAGTCCACACTGCAGATGCTTACCTCCTCCTCACCGATTATACTAAAGGAGCCTCCATTACCACGCTCTTATCATACTTATTATCCATTGAATCTCCCATCATCGCTCTCACCCACTGAAACTTATGATTCTATAGCAACAGATCAAAGTACACCCTTGCCAATCTCGTCGTATCAACGACCTACTTTCTCAGAGTCTTTTGTACTCCCTTCCACCAAACTTCTGTCGTCTTCTTCCGGTCGTCCATCCCCGCCACTACAAGCTTTGTCGGAAAAATATCCGGAGCTTATCCAAGCACCAAGGATATCCTCAGCTTTTCCCCCGGGATCGAGGTCTTCAGGTCTTCACCCATCTTCGAAGACCTCATATCTGCCCATATCGTCGAGGTCCTCAGATCTGTTGCCATCGTCAAAGCCTTCAGATCTTTTCCCAGGACTTCTCCCACCTGGTCGGCTCTCACAAATTGCCATTGGTGCGGCAACACAATTACAGGTCAGACAATACTTGACACTACCAACGCCGCTGCTCCTCAGATCTAGCAAGAATAGAATCCAGGAGCGTCCTGCTTTTAGCCAACATCGATGTAAATCAGATCTTTTGCAGAGGATTTATAAGTCTCCGAGAAGTACTAATTTGAAGAAGCTTATATGTATGGATCAACAAAGTCTGTCTCTAAATTCTTCAGGACAGCTTATGAGGACAAATTTGGGGGACTTTAGCAGAAATCGTAATGGATCAATTACCAACGGAAAAAAAAAAGTTGGCGTGAGATCTTTATTTCCAAGGCAATCTCTGGTCAAAAGTAATTTTATTGATTCCATGACAAAGAATGTTAAGCTTCACGTACCAGAAGCTCTACAGCTTGTTAACGTCTCTTTCAGCTCAACTCCAGCAATCTGGATGACGCCAGACCCCGAAAGAATCCATTCAGATCCATGTCAAAGTGAAACTCTGTGTCAAGAGGGATCAGACTGCCTCAAGATGACAGATCTGATATGCGACAAGAATAATCCTTATATAGAATTCTCCTGGAACAGGAACAATGCGTCTTTCACTGTGCCGGAGGAACATGGAGAACTTCAGAATATCTCGCTCTCCCCCTGCCTGGAAGAGAACAAAACATCCGTCATGGAGATCTCTGAATACTTCCCCACAGAGAGATCCCACACTCCTGATGCAGCGTCCTTGGTTGCCAGCGAGTGGGCTCGTATCGTGGGCTTCTCCTTGATCTTCGTGGTGGGGGTGGTGGGGAACGTGTTGGTGGTGGTGACTCTTCTCCACCACCGTAACCTCCGCACCGTCACCAACGTCTTTCTCCTTAACCTGGTGAGTGTTATATGTTCTTCACCTTAGATTGCGTATCTTCGATTTTTACTTATAGTATATATATATATATATATATATATATATATATATATATATATATATATATATATATATATATATATATATATATATATATATATATATATATATATATATATATATACAGATAGCATAGTACTTGGAAATTCACACCAGGTTATCTGCTGAGAAGAATTATCTATTTCTTCTAAGATTAAGATGGGACATTAGTTGATAAGTCATGGATCTACAGAAAGCTCATGATGATGTCAACAGAGAATATCTGTGTCTGGCATTGATCACAAGTGTAACTACAAAATGCAAATAATTTTTGAAGGAAGGAGAACGTGCATAAGAATTAGGAATCCACCAATAGGGGTAACTCATGGTTGATGTCGGATTTCTTTTCTTTAATCCTCCTCCAAGGTTCTCGTTTTTAACTTTAGAACGCCTGGTCCGATAGGCTTCAAATTTTCAACGCTGCTGTATAGTATCAAAGGAAAGAAAGGTTCTTGTTTATGACACAGGGTAATGAGTAACGAAAGTATGTAAAGGACACGCCGCACGTGCAATATATGGGGAACTTTGGTTTAGCAGACGTTTCACTCAATACAAGCTTTCTCTACTCAACGTTTACTCTCTATGCTGCACATACGCCTCCCTGACATAAAGTTCATGATGTTATTGGTATGTGCAATTGAATCATGAACAGACCCAGAAGTTATTTTGGTTTCCATGCGATAGTTTAAAAACACATCCGTCGTTAATATCGTCTGCTTCAGTAGTCGAACACCGCTTCTTAATGACCCCATTCAGGTGAGAGACAGTTTAAGGTGATAATAGTATGTAGAGTTATCGTCATAAAGCAGTGGGTGGAACAATTTATGTATCTCCTGCACTTTGGAAAATGAAATTTAGTTGGATCATTATCAAGTCACGACTACTAGAAGAATATAAGTTACAAACTCGCGGTCGAAGCAAGTATCAGTATCGTGTATGGAACGTGTCACAATACCGTGACTGGAACAAGTATCAGTATCGTGTATGGAACGGGTCACCATACCGTGACTGGAACATGTATCAGTATCGTGTATGGGACGGGTCACCATACTGTGACTGGAACAAGTATCAGTATCGTGTATGGAACGAGTCACAATACCGTGACTGGAACAAGTATCAGTATCGTGTATGGAACGTGTCACAATACCGTTACTGGAACAAGTATCAGTATCGTGTATGGAACGAATCACAATACCGTGACTGGAACAAGTATCAGTATCGTGTATGGGACGGGTCACCATGCCGTGACTGGAACATGTATCAGTATCGTGTATGGAACGTGTCACAATACCGTGACTGGAACAAGTATCAGTATCGTGGCTGACAGATCCAGTCACAACTACTTCACATACTGGGAAAATCTTAAAGCAAAGCTTTTGATCCCTTTTGATCCATTGCCATGAAACAAATAAGCATAATGATTCGTTTTCTAAATAATATTTAAATTAATATAAATATCAAACCATAGAAAAAAAAACCACTGGCGAATACACCAATAACGACAGTAAGAAAATAAACAAAAGCTACAGCTGACTGTGCTAAATTCAACTTTAAATAAATTTCCACAAATACATAACGTGTTTCATTTACATATGACTGTGAATAATAATTTTTTTTTCAATCCGAATTTTACATACGCTCATACGTCTATTTCATGAGCCAGTAAGTTGGTATGTGGTTCATGGCGCTGGTTTAATCCGCTGCTTCTGTGAAAATTGTTTCGCTAAATTGTTTTCGTTTTGTTTATTTCTGGACTGTAGGAGTTCCGTCGATAAAACACCGTAGGGATTACTAATTTGGAGAATCGACGACAGTGATTGGTTATGATTCTTGGTACTCCACTGCTGCATTATTATTAATATTATTATTATTATTATTATTATTATTATTATTATTATTATTAGTAGTAGTAGTAGTAGTAGTAGTAGTAGTAGTAGTAGTAGTAGTAGTGGTGGTATTTTAGTCACGGGAAGCACTAAACCAGTTGGAGCTATATAGTTTCTAGTTAATGGGAGACAATCAGATATGATCTAGGGAATGGGGAGTCAACTAATATTCGTTGCAATAAAGGCAGTTTAGCTTCAAAGTTCGCCTCTTGAAGGCTTCTGATAAATACATCAAGAAGTTCTCGCAGATAGTTCTCGTTCCAATCCTGTTCTTCCTTTACATCATTGACCTGCCCAAGAACATTGAATGCTACTTGACACTATTTGTGGATGATGCAAAGGTCAATAAAATAACAGAGGTGTGAGGGGATTGCAAAAAAAATACAGCAGTATGACACGGACAGTTTACAAGAACAGTCTAATAACTGACCGCTTGAGTTAAACTTTGACAAAAGAATGACCCACATTATAGCAATGTTAAAATAACTGAGAGGAAGTCATGAGGAATAACATTAAAGCTGAAAGGAAGCAACGAGAGATGACATGATAACATAGTAGTGAGAAATAAAAGAACTGAGAGGCTGTAGTGAAAGAGAGAGAGAGAGAGAGGATCATACACCCAGTCTTTCATTACACTGGCCACTCCACTGATACATGATGCTCCCTCATGTCAATCACATTCCCTACTTATTTAATTGCAACTCGACCGATTCATCCTCCTTAACAAGAGACGTGAGGGGATATTGATTCAGGGAAGTTTTTTTTTTCCTTGTATTTAATAATAATAATAATAATAACGGATTCGTACACTTTCTCTTAGCCGTAATTCAATATCCAGTAATAAGAATGAATAGGAAAGTGTTAGAACCCAGGGATGAGGTGGATATCCTGGGGGTGAAATTTGATTCCAAGTTGTCTATGAAGATCCAAGTGGTAAATCTTGCAAGCAAAGTGGCCAAGAAACTCAGCACTAAGGTGTATCTCGTACCTGCTCGACAGATGCTGCTGCAAACCTGCACTATGGCGTATATCGTACCTACTCGACAGATGCTGCTGCAAACCTGCACTATGGCGTATATCGTACCTACTCGACAGATGCTGCTGCAAACCTCCACTATGGCGTATATCGTACCTACTCGACAGAAGAGTTTTCAAAACACCGTACGAAGCACAAGTGTGCTCACACCTCGAGTAGGTTCCAGTGTTTTGGATTGCCTGTTCCCCGTCTCATCTACTTTTGAAAAGAATATGGAGCCGAGCAACACGGCTTATCTTACTGTTATGAACAATGGATATATTGTCAAGGTACCACACCGGGCTCCACTTCACGGGCAAAGAAAAAAATAGCTTGTATACAACAAGATGGGCAATAAACAACAACTACACTCTGGCTGTACCCGTCTCAAGAGCATCACTTCATCTGAGATCATTCCCAGAACAACTCGAGTCTGGAACATGTTCGTACAGCATAGCAATATCGATGAAATGAAGTCAGTTGACCAAATGAAATCATTGGCCCACAGCTGGCTTCAGTTTCACCCTGTTCCCTCTTTGTATTTTCCATAACAATCAAAAAGGCTTTCAAATGAGGTGAGGTAGGGTAAGAGAAGGAGAAAGAGAGAGAAGAGAGAGAGAGAGATAGATAGATAGATAGATAGATAGATAGATAGAGAGAGAGAGAGAGAGAGAGAGAGAGAGAGAGAGAGAGAGAGAGAGAGAGAGAGAGAGAGAGAGAGAGAGAGAGAGAGAGAGAGAGCAACTGCCAGTAAAGTCATTCCAGTTTCGTAATTCTACAGATAAATTTTAGCGTGAAATAAATTGAGCTGCATCAAGTAGAATTAATTTTTAATGGCCTGAAATGACTTGTAATGAGACAAACATACTTAAATGAAATAGAATTTAGTAGTAAATATATTTAAGTTAAACTGAGTAGTAATCACTTTAAAAAATAATTGAAGTGAATCGAATGACTTCAAAATTATTACAGTTTATTTTAAACGAGCTGAAGTTAGTTGAGATTTGAGCCTAAATTATTCAGGTAGTGAATTAAAGTTAAATTATTAAAATTTTATGCAGTTTGAACTGAGATATAGAGTTTTAGGTTGAACAGAATTAAAATGGTTCTTAGTGTTTTGAAGGGCTGTGAATTAATAGGGAAGTCTTGAGCTGCGGTCGGATGAGCTGAGAGGAATTAGCTTAGATAAGCAGACTCTGAAGAGTGAGGTGAGTCTGTCAAAATCAGAAGGAGAATTCAGTTTCTCCTTGATTGGTATTGATTCCAGAAAAAGTTTGCTTTTAAAAGACTTTATGTCTCTCTCTACTCTCCTTCCCATCTTTCCTTCCCTCATTCCTTCAGTCCTCCCACTTTATTTCAATCCCTTCAACTTTTTCCAGTTGCTCCACTCTCTCTCTCTCTCTCCCACTTCTGTCGTTCCTAATTCCCAGCCCCTCATTTCCTCCCTTCATCCTCCCTTTCACTTCTCTCCCCACTTAATTCCCTCCCTCTCTCTCACACTTCCTATTTCTTCCTTCCACTTTGATTCTTCCAATCTCATCCTCTCGTGAGAGCCAGTCATCAGTGTCTCCTCTCGCCAGTCTCACCTACTTTCCCCGCCTCCCACTGGCCGACTGTGGGAGGACACTAACACTAATGACTCTAGCAAAAAGAGAGCAGCAATATGTAAGCAACAACCTCGCTGGCTGATACCGCTGACGTTAATGACTCAGGTAAATGGCCTCTGGGGTGGATCTATACCACTTTAAGTGCATCTGTGGGTATACCGAACTACCAGCATACCCCCCGACCCATGAAGCAGCCCGTCCCAGAATCTCAAAGGCGTACGTGGCGATTTCAACGATCTAGGGAACTACGCGAGGCAGCGTGCTATCAGAAGTAAGTTGCCGGTTTATGTTAAGGTCGGTTAACTGTATTTAACAGCAGGTTAATTCGTGTTAATCAAAAACTAACACAACCTTGAATAACAAATATGTTTTGGAAGAGGCTTAGACTGGCAAAAATCAATGATTTGGGAAGCTTACAAATTCATCCCCTCCTATTTAGAGGACTGGACACACGAAGTTACTTAAACCATAAAAAAATGACATTCTGAAATTCCTAAATGCCTTCAATAATTGTTATATTAGTAAGAAAACTTAAATTCGTACGAGCCATTCATCTCAAAAAAAAAAAAAAGTATTAAGCAAGTTGCGTCGCGAGGGGCGTATTGATTTCTGGAACAAGCGTATACGTCGAAAATACATTCTGAATAGCTCCCTTGACAAAATAATGAATACCAGGATACATATTTTTTTAATTATTTAGCATTGTTCTTCTGGCAAACTCACTCCTCTCATCCCAAGTGATTGGAAATTGGATATAAATGACTGGATTCAGAAGTGAATATGAACAAGATGGCGTAAATGGTTGAGAATAAGAGGAGAGGACAATGCGAAGTGGAGACAGGAAAAACAAAATGAAAATAAGACGAAAAGTTTTTCTTGTAGAGAGTGTAAAGAGAAACGTTTTCCTTGGAGCGAGTTTTGTAAAGTCTAATGAATGAAAATGGAAAACTCTCGGTTATATATCCTGTCGGAGCAATGAAGGGGAGAGGGTGGATGTTTTGGAAGGATGGGGGAAGAGGGACGAAAAACTGGTGTGGAGAGCGAAGTGAAGGAAGGGAAGGGAAGACATGGGAAGGAAAGGGAAGAGAAGGGAAAGAAGAGTAGGGGAGAGAAATGTATATTCCTGTTTCGCCTTCAGTAATTTGGCTCAGCTCGGTAGCAGTTTGCGAGAGCTGGAACAGTGTTAAGCCACCATAAGCCTGTTGTGTGGTGAAGAGAAGCCACACGTGTTAAGCCACCTTAAGCCTGTTGTGTGGTGAAGAGAAGCCACACGTGTTAAGCCACCTTAAGCCTGTTGTGTGGTGAAGAGAAGCCACACGTGTTAAGCCACCTTAAGCCTGTTGTGTGGCGAAGAAAAGCCACACGTGTTAAGCCACCTTAAGCCTGTTGTGTGGCGAAGAGAAGACACACGCTGTAGCACAAAGTTTCACTGGAACAAAGTTTCGCTGTGTGTAGAACTCTACACACAGCAAAAACTTTGTTTGGCTTTGTGCGGCAAGCGATTTGAATCTAATAGTTCCATTAGTGTCGAAATTTCAGATTGCAAATGTAATCTTGATGTTACGCACATGCATAGCATGTTATTATCCCGAATCTTTGTGTTAATGTTCCCTGAGTGTTCCCCGTAGATCAGATTTATTATATCTCGCACTTGTGATGATGTCCTGAGTGACGTTCCTGGTTCCGTGAGTACGAGCCACATGGCTAAATGCTCGTAGTCCACTTTGCTGGTTTAACATAAGCAGAGTCCACCTTAATATGTCGAAACAACTTATGGAAGCCTTTTTATATATATATATATATATATATATATATATATATATATATATATATATATATATATATATATATATATATATATATATATAGTATATATTATATAAGAATGCGCTTTCGTGACTACTCAAATTATAATGTGAGTAGTCACGAAAGCTCTTGGAATTCCTCTATTTTTCATAGTGGTTGTCTTGCATATTTTGATATCACCTGTTTACTGTGATCTTTTTGCATATATATATATATATATATATATATATATATATATATATATATATATATATATATATATATATGTAGATCAAAACAGTTAATACTATATTAATGTTGAAATTCCTGCATCACTTGCTAGTTATGTTTCAGGATTAGAACAATATAATTAAATGTTAAGATTTGCCTTAAATACCTCCTAAATTAATATATGATTTTTTATGAGGAATTATTTGCTGCCATGAATTTTTTCCTGTTGTAATGAGTAATAATTAAAACTTCATATAAATTAATTTTTATTAACATTTTCAATAAGTGATTTTTATTATCTACCCCTAAATTCCGTAATTAATAGGCCATAAGCCATAGGCCACAGCTAGTCGCAGTATTGTTATTGATTAAATACCACTCGTTCTTGGTTACAATACTATATATACTGCTTGTGGAGGCTTGTACACCAAACGGGAAGTAGAATGAAATTAGCTCTGAGGCACCCACACCATCGTATGTCCTCGTATCACGGTACAACACCTAGCTCTGCTGAGTACGTGAGTCTTGTAGGATTGTATGGTCCCGTAGGTTAGAGCATCGTGAATTTTCGCTCACCATGAGATGGGCTAAAACAACACGGGTTCGATCCCCGGCATTTTTTTTTTATATATATATATATATATATATATATATATATATATATATATATATATATATAAGAGAGAGAGAGAGAGAAGAGAGAGACTGCTACTGCTAAACAGCTTACTACTTATAACAGGAACTTGTACAGGCAAGCCTGTAGGCATATGGATGAAGTTCAGAAGTGGGCCATCTCTAAATGGGAAGTGGACACAAAAAGTAAGCTAGAATCAGTTAGATTGGACTCCAGAACCTGGTGGTCCCTGGTCAAGGACAGACAAGGTTATCTGCTTGATGAACTTATTCCACCTCTAAATCGACATGATGGGACCACCTCTACTAGTAGTCAAGAGAAAGCTGACCTCTTTGCCGAACACTTTGCTACAAAAATGCAAGTTCCTGATCCAGCTAGGGACCCTCCTTGGCTAGCTGCAAGAACTATGTGAAAACTGTCAGTGGTGACAATAAGGCAATAGGAGGTGCATCTTCTTCTTAAATCGCTTGACCAAGAAAAAGCTGTGAGCCCAGACAAGTTGAGCCCAAGATTGTTGAGATGTGCAGACCAGCTAGCAGCACCTCTAACTCACATCTTTCATCACTGCCTAGTACAGTGTGGAAAGAGGCAAATGTCGTCCCTGTTCACAAAATCTCAAGACAAATGACGGAGTTTTTTGACTACCACTCACTACTTTGTGACCGTTAATATGGCTTCAGGAAATGTTACTGTGCTGCTGATCTGTTGTTAAGCCTCTCCACTAAATGGCACCAGTCAGTGGATGAGTCCAAAATCAGCTGTGTGGTAGCACTGGACATTGCTGGTGCTTTCGACCGAGTGTGGCACCAGGGCCTCTTGGCAAAACTGCAAGCACTGGGAATTTCAGGCTCTACACTATGTCTCCTCAGTGATTACCTTCATGGTAGATCTCTAAGGGTAGTTCTCAGTGGAACAGAATCAGCAAGACATCCTACTGGGGCAAGTGTTTCACTGGGAAGTGTTATGGAATGTCTCTTCAGTGACCTTTTTCGTCTCATCCCAGAATCCCATGCATATGCAGACGACTGTACTCTGATATTTACTTATCCAAGAAAAGAAATGCCAGTTGCTCTAAGCAACATCAATCACCAGCTAAGAACTATATCAGCCTGGGAAAACCGATGGCAGGTAACATTTGCACCTGAGAAAACACAAATGATGATGGTCTCTAGGCACCATGATGGTAATGCCGGAGCAGTAGTAAGTATGAATGAAAGAGTGTTGGTACCCAGGGAAGAAGGTGATATACCTGGGGTGAAATTTGACTCCAAACTGACCATGAAGAACCACGTTGTAAATCTTGCAAACAAAGCAGCCAGGAAGCTTACAGCACTTCGACGTATCTGGCATTTGCTCGACAGTAGGGGTTGCAAGATTCTGTATGAGGCACAAGTACGCTCACACCTTGAGTATGTTCCACTTTCTTGGTTTGCCTGCCTCCCATCTCATCTGCGACTTCTTGACAGAGTAGAGAACAGAGCAAGACGCCTCATCTCTCGCCTGGACCCATCCTGGATAGATCTGTCTTTTCAGCAGAGTCTTCAACACAGGAGGGATGTGGGCGGCCTTACTGTTATGTACAAGGCCAACATTGTCTAAGTACCACACTTGGCTCCACTTCAAGGACAGCGAGAAGCAAGCTTCTATACCATAAGACGGGCAAAAAACAACAGGTTCACTCTGGCTGTAACCTTCTCCATAACATCACTTCATCTGAGATCATTTATTCCCAGGATGACTCGAGTCTGGAACACATTCGTACAGCGTAATGATGTCAACGAGATAAAGTCAGTTGATCAAATGAAAATGCTGGCCCACAGATGGCTCCAACTTCATCCTGTTCTCTACTTGTATGTTTCATAACAATAAAAATGCTTTCAAATGAGCTGATGTAGGTAACAACTCTATAGCTTGTCAATAAAGATTGGAATCCTTATCTTAACCTTGTCAAACCCTGTGTCAAAAAAAGACAGAGACAGACACACAGACAGACAGACAGACGGGGAGAGACAATCTGATGCAAAGAGGAGGACACAGAAAAGTTGATGCGTCTTCTTTCTCACATTCTTGAAACGCAATAAAATATTGTTTGGAATTCCAGAAATAATACTAGACTTGACATGTCCCACAGACGAGGCGCACACTTGTACTGAACTAAATCTTGGAGGTATGTAAAAAAAAAAAGGACACTCGTTCGTGGAGGTCGTGCATAACGGACTCAGTTATGGAGGTCGTGCATAACGGACTCAGTTATGGAGGTCGTGCATAACGGACTCAGTTTTGGAGGTCGTGCATAACGGACTCAGTTATGGAGGTCGTGCATAACGGACTCAGTTATGGAGGTCGTGCATAACGGACTCAGTTATGGAGGTCGTGCGTAACGGACTCAGTTATGGAGGTCGTGCATAACGGACTCAGTTATGGAGGTCGTGCATAACGGACTCAGTTTTGGAGGTCGTGCATAACGGACTCAGTTATGGAGGTCGTGCATAACGGACTCAGTTTTGGAGGTCGTGCATAACGGACTCAGTTATGGAGGTCGTGCATAACGGACTCAGTTATGGAGGTCGTGCGTAGCAGCTTAAGTCTTGATGGTGGTGTGTAACGAAACTTGCCTTGGATCCACCAAGGTTTGCGTAATATAATTTACGCTTTAACTGACTTACCTAGCTGGCTTAACAAGTTATATCACAATACATTTTCAAATTTTTTTTGAAGAATTTGAAAACTTAGGACCTTGTATTGATATAAGCCAAAATACCTTTCTATTATTATTATAATCAAAAGAAGCGCTAAACCAAAAGGGTTATACATGCATCTTGTCATGTTCAGCAGTCAAACACAAAGTTCTGAATATCCTCCAATAACCAACGATAATGATAACAATATTGATTATAATATGAAAATCCAGTCCCTAATATTAATGATAAAGATTAATGAACATGATGACAGAGTTAAACTATACTGTTAACATGCATATTGTAAGAGTGTAGCAACGAAGGGAATATTAAAAGTGTAATCGATCACATTTCTTATGGGAAGACAATCTCTCCTAATTTCCTCTAGAGTTTGGCCCTTTGAGAAATAGGAAAAAGGAAAGCATCAGGCTCCCATAATGATGATGGGAAGCACGTATGATTCATTTCTAAGATTTATACATATGCTCCTTTTGGAACAGAACATGTGACAGGCACCTCTGCCGGGGGCACCAGAAGAAAACTTAGAAGTAACAGCCGTCGAACCTCTCTCAGCAGGAGTAGAGGATATCTAACCTTAATAAGAGTAGAGGATATATTACCTAAGCAGGAGCAGAGGAAGTCGTAACGAGGACATCCACACGGCGCTCTTCCAGTTAACATCTCTACATGAGAAGCCGAGGATAGCGCACCTGGATCACAGGAACCAGCTGTGGCCTGACTGTCTGATACAGCCACTGTCGGCATGGCAGAGGCAGCAAAAGTATCAGCCCCCACTGAAAGCACCATAAATTGTGAAGCAGTAGACGTACCGCCACAGGACACAGTAGACGTACCGCCACAGGACACAGTAGACGTACCGCCACAGGACACAGTAGACGTACCGCCACAGGACACAGTAGACGTACCGCCACAGGACACAGTAGACGTACCGCCACAGGACACAGTAGACGTACCGCCACAGGACACAGTAGACGTACCGCCACAGGACACAGTAGACGTACCGCCACAGGACACAGTAGACGTACCGCCACAGGACACAGTAGACGTACCGCCACAGGACACAGTAGACGTACCGCCACAGGACACAGTAGACGTACCGCCACAGGACACAGTAGACGTACCGCCACAGGACACAGTAGACGTACCGCCACAGGACACAGTAGACGTACCGCCACAGGACACAGTAGATGCAGAGGCCACTCTGGTTATCAGTCAAGTAGTGGCTCCACTAAAAGGCTGACAACTAGCTTCTTCGAAGCTACACTATGCCTACAACCCGACTGCAAAATCTTCAGTCCTCCTTATGGAACCAACCTATTTCACTAGTAGGCCCCTACCACATGTGGCCACTTCTGCTAGTGCTGCATTGTTCCACTCCTTGCAATGACACCAAAGCGTTTCTCAGTAAAGACACTCAGGTGTTGCGTATGTCTCTTATTCATAATATTGTTGGTACTGCGTATCCATCATCTTCCGCTGGCATGGGAAGTATCGAACTCCGCTCCATAACCCAAACTTTGCCTGAGGAAGTCTTACGCTTATGTTTCGAAAGACATAACTTCTGGCATTGGTAACAGGCACTAGAAAGAACATATATGGCTTGACACTGTGATCCATAGCTGAGGTTAGGAGATTAGACAGAGCAGAAGTTGTGCTCACAATAACACTCTTCACTCTCTTCGTTACACTGTAGTTACTGATAACATCCATCTTACTGATCCCCGCACACATGTTCGATTAGCCAATGACTGAAGCTCTTACCCGAATTTATAAGAGTGTGAGCAGGACGCTCTCTACAAATCCATCACCGCGTATAAGGATATTGCCTAAGGAACACGACTCATTTTTTATCAAATTTCTTGTCGAAATTTTCCCGATTTAATGGAGGTCAATTTATCTTAATTTTTTTTTTTAATTTTGGAGTTTTAATATTGATCAGTAATAGGAATAAGACGATTCCAATTTTTTTTTTTTTTTGCCAATACCGATACCGATCTTCAGTTTTAGGCTGATACTGATACTTTCTCAGTTTTTTTATTTTTAATATTATTTTAATTATTTTCAATAGTTGCTTAATAGGTATTAGATAACCCAAGGAGGTTAAATATTAATAACTTAATTTGTCTGATATGCTCTTAAGATTATACATCACTAATCGAAGGCATCCCCGTAAGGCTTACAAATTCATAAAAAAAAAAATCTACCTACATATTTAGTAATATGATTAAGGCTTAAACAGAAAACAATTACGAAAATTAATGTCAGATTTTTATATCAAAAGAAAAGTTGACCTGCATTGTTTTAAGACTAACCTTCGTGTGGGAGGACTCTCCAACATATTGCGCTTGCTGACACCTGTAACAGAAGCATCAAATAAAAGATCTCTCTTTTGTTGAGACTAATAACGGGAAGCATCAAACAGGAGACTACTCAGTCATCATTCAATCCTCAAAGGTGACATAGCAACAATCGTATACTTCGTCCGCTTGAAAGGCAACTACATTTCAGAGAGCCTTCAAAATCTGTACATTATTCTCCTCTCAAGGAAATTTACTGAAGTAGATAATACCATGTACTAGATTTCAGAGTCGTCTTCAGACGATCACACATCAGCGGTACTATTGCAGGGTCCCCCATAACCTGACTATCTAGTCAGAGGCCAAAGTCTTTAAAAAATTATCCTCCATTTCCACCAGGAGATGGATGTGGCGATTCTTCGGTCAGAGCAAGAAAAAGGATACGGGAGGAGGGCTTTCAATATTTATATATACAGTGGTACCTCGAGTTACGAGCTTAATTCGTTCCAGATGGCTATTCAAGTGCCGATACCGAAGGAATTTTTTCCCATAAGAAATAATGAAAATTAGATTAATCCATTTCAGACCCCCAAAAATACACTTGCAAAAGCACCTACAAAAATACACTTACATAATTGTTCGAGTTGGGAGCTGCTCGTAAGTAGAGGTACCACTGTATATTTTTTTTTTGTAAATCCATCTCGATACCTACATCAACTCCAAGCATGGAACCTGCAGATACTGTCCCACAGGGAACCGTCTCATGCCCTGCTAGGGGCGCAAACAGCGAGATAGCTTCCTATAGTTATCTGGTCAAGGTTTAGTGAACGCGTTTGCTTTAGCTGTGGATCAAGCATGAGCAGCCAGTGACCAGTCTATCCAGGCGCTGTAACAATAGCCCTTCAGTAGGTGTCCCTCTTCCCCTCAATCCCGCTTGATCAAAAAAGCCCTCCTCAAATAGTGCATCGGTCTTAAACAACTCTACAATTCTCTTCTGCACTATATCTGGCATCCATAATTATGCAGTTCTGTACTGTAGAGCAAAAGCACTTATGGAAAAACCGTTAACAGGTTGGAAGAGAGCAACGGCCAGCGAGGTGCTACCGTCCTGCCACATGAACATGAAACAGAAGCCTCTAAACGTTTTGCACTCTCAAGATCGTTTTTTTTCCTGTATCGTGAACATGTAAGATGACGGAATAATCTTGCGCACTTCTTTATTTATTTAACTTTCCTTCAACGTGTTTCTCTTATAGCAAAATAAACGTTGATGTGGACAACTTTTCTCTCACTGGTGAGCATTTTCCAAGTTATACAAAGGAATTTACAAACCGCTCTTAAATATTCCTTTTAATGAGATGAAGAGAGTTATACGTCATGTTCCTAAGCCAGGTAACCTCACCAGGTGACCTCACCTGGCTACGAGCAGGTGTTTTTCCATGTAGAATGGCATGAGCTAGGATGTTTTAACGATGCTGAAGAATCTCTTGATTTTGATCTCTACTGTTAAGAGTTTGAATGACTGCTTCTTCCATGCACTTCCTCGTTTTGGCTTCTCTTTGATGATGCTGAACTCGTAAAGAAGAGTGGCCTAGTAGCGACCAGTGAAGAGGCGGGGCCAAGAGATGTGAATCGACTCCTGCAACCACAACTAGGTGAGTACACACACACACACACACACACATACACACACTCACACATATATATATACACACACAGGAAGTGGAATAGTCTGGCAAGTGACGTAGTGGAGGCAGGAATCATACATAGTTTTAAGACGAGGTATGATAAAGCTCAGGAGCAGTGAGAGAGAAGACCCAGTAGCGATCAGTGAAGAGGCGTGGCCAGGAGCTATAAATCGACCCCTGCAACCACAAATAAGTGAACACAAATAGGTGAGTACACACTCACATTCACACTCTCTCTCACACCCACACACACACACACAAAAGGGCCTGGAGCTGAGTCTCGACCCCTGCAACCACAAATAGGTGAGTACACACACACACCACTAATAATTCCATTAATATTAATGACGCAAATATTATTATAGCCAAAAGAATGAAATGACTACGACTTCAAATTTCTCTAAATCTAAGCAGCTGTTTAATCTCAAAGTTTCACTGAGTCAGTTCAGATGTGCTACTCTATGAACGTAATGCATTATATGCTTAACAGTGAGCTATGTCTTCCCATTAAACCCGCAAGTGTGCAAATCCTTTATCCATTGTAAGCCCAGATAAGCGAGAGCAGGTGTGATAGGTGCGCTAACTGGTATATAATCCCAGATTATAACCACACCGTATAATGGCTATCGTTTCTCCGAAAAACCTGATGTTCCTGGACTATTGACGACTGGTTATTACCTCCCATCCCTAAATGTGTAACAGATTAGGGAGGCTGGATCATCATTTATCTTCAGAGATTTGTTTGGAAATGCGTAGAGATTATTTGTGCCCCAGAAACGCAGAAAATTTCAACTCTGTGGGGCTGCATCACCTAGTCCAAAATTAATTAAATTTCCGGTTGTGGCTGAAAAGATATGTTAAAATCTTGGTGTGAATGGTGAAGGCTGTGATGAAAATAATGGGGAATAGTATTGATACTTATGTGATGGTGATGTTAGTGAAGAAAGGAGTGATAATGGTAATAAGGATGAAGGAAATGCTGAGAGCCAAAAATTGATGACAACAATTAAAATAATGATGATGGTAAAGAGGATGACAGAAGGATGATGATTGAAATGGTGCTTGTAATATTGATTGTAATGATGCTTGTAATAGTGATTGTAATGGTGCTTGTAATATTGATTGTAATGGTGCTTGTAATAGTGAGTTTAATGGTGCTTGTAATAGGGATTGCAATGGTGCTTGTAATGGTGATTGTAATGGTGCTTGTAATAGTGATTGTAATAGTGATTGTAATGTTGCTTGTAATGGCGCTTGTAATAGTGATTGTAATGGTGCTTGTAATAATGCTTGTAATAGTAATTGTAATAGTGATTGTAATGGTGCTTGTTATGGTGCTTGTAATAGTAATTGTAATAGTGATTGTAATGGCGCTTGTAATGGCGCTTGTAATAGTAATTGTAATAGTGCTTGTAATGGCGCTTGTAATAGTGATTGTAATGGTGCTTGTAATGGTGCTTGTAATAGTAATTGTAATAGTGCTTGTAATGGTGCTTGTAATAATAATTGTAATAGTGCTTGTAATGGTGCTTGTAATAGTAATTGTAATAGTGGTTGTAATAGTGCTTGTAATAGCGCTTGTAATAGTGATTGTAATGGTGATTGTAATGGTCCTTGTGAAGGTATGGATTAAAATGACAAAGAGAAATGGTATTGTGAGTTAACAGAAACGTAAATTATCTTATTTCATTATACAAATAACCCACCCGTAGGAGAATGAAACTTTTGACGACGTTTCGGTCAGACTTGTAGCATTAACTAACCACACTTGCTAATGGTTCAGGTCTGACCGAAACGTTGTCATAAGTTTCGATCACCTCTGTGTGGGTTATTTGTGTATTGTTCCAGTCACGGTATTGTGTTTTTTTGTTCTTCATTTTATTTCATTTATTATCGGTTAACAGGAAGGTTTATTATCTTCTTTGATTTATTGTTAGTTTAAAAAAGATATATTATCTTACTTCATATATTATTTATTATTTTATTATGATTCCTTATCTATCTATCTATATATATATATATACATGTATATATATATATATATATATATATATATATATATATATATATATATATATATATATATATATATATATATATATATATACATAAATTTCGTTTATTATTATAAAATTCTTATATTAATCAATTTGATATTATTTTCATTATTTTATATTCTTCTTCTTTATCAATTGGTATTTAATATTTATCAATATTAATTCCTTATTCATCAATGTTATTTTATTTATTTATCTATTTTCATTTAATATATATCAATTTAATAATTTTCTTAAAAAAAATATCGAGTTGGGTACAGAAATGTATCTGATTTCAGGGTCGATCACCATGCCCAGCCCTTCTAGGGCAGGGTAGGTGCCAAGGCTGGAGCTTGCTAGCATCTGCGGCTCGCAAGCCTGTCCTTCCCGTCAGCCTCCTTGGGGCGGGGAAGGTGGCAGACCAGAGTGGCCTAGCATCTATCTACCACCAGCCTCGTGCTGGTGGGGAATGTGGCTAGGACTGGGACCAGTTGGTCCCGCCGCTGAGGGGTACCCCCTCCCATGGGAGACATAGGTCTCTGCTACTCCCACGCCAGGGAGCCGGAGCCGGGTCGCCATCTGGTAAAGACCCGGGCCGGGAGCATTCCCGGTGAATCAACACCTCCTCCTCCTCTGATTTTAGAGTAATGTATTTTACTTAAGAATTTAAAATTCAATGGTTAGGGAGGATCAGGAGCCACACTATATGGTGTGAGCACAGTGATCACAGTTCTTCTTACTATATGGTGAGATTAGTGTGTTTTGTGTTGTTGGTCACACTGTATGGTGTGAGCATAGTGATCACTGTTCTTACTATATGGTGAGATTAGTCTGTTTCGTGTTGTTGGTCACACTGTATGGTGTGAATACTAGGAATAGTCTCATATTCTTGATGGTTAACAATACCAACAAAATTAAAGATAAGAGACATATACAACGCTTGGATACTCTTACAGCGGAAGAGCTCAATGCGAAGTCGTCTCCAGCTGATACACCTCACTTCTGCTCCAGCACATAATGCTGCTTTAGGTAGCTGAGGTACCGACTGCAACCTCTCAAGGCACCTAATAGAGGGATGATTATGATGATAACTTTTGATAATTTAGGATAAATCATGATTTATGATAAATAATGGAAGACCAAACGTCAGAACATCGATCTACACAGTGTCAGAACATCGTAAGGGATGCAGGACGAAGTGTTAAACAAAAGCAATGGAAAAACCATATATAATTCGTATTGCCGGAAAAAAAGCCAAAAGTTTTCCAGTTAAAAGTTGAAACAATGCCGGCTGTTTTTACGATGCCTGAGCAGCTCATTTGTGTTGGATACATTGGCTGGGGAGCCGCTAGCAACAGCCTGGTTGACCTAGCAAGGTGCGAAAACAGAATAACCCTTGAAACCTCCCGCAGGTAGGTTCGGGTGTGTTACAGAAACTGCAGTCATCAACGTAATAATAAACGTAACAAATAATTCCCGTAATAAATGTTAAGTGGCAATTTTATTATATAATAAAAACAACTCTATTTTTATTGTTAACAACAATAATATGTTATTACTTGCTAAACTACTGAGAATAAAGCGACTACAGTGCTTCAGTAATCACCGTATACAAAGCTGAATTAACTAATGGTTAAGCTCGACACACTGCAGGATTAACCATCAGTTGCCCTACTTCAATAATTATTGATTATAAACATTGTATACACTGCAGGATCAATAAATCAATTCGATCCTTGAATAATAATTGTGCTAGAGTAATCACTGGCTCTGCAACAGCATTCATTTCAGGCAGGTGAGTGGCTGCGCTGCAGAATTTCCCGTCGTACATATTGCCCCCTAATATCCTGCAATACTGGGCGTTTGATGGCCTCCAATAACACCACTTTGTCCGTAGGTATTGCAGAGTAATCTCTAGTAATTCTGCAGGAATGGTAACATTTTTTTACTTCTCCATAAATAAATAAGTAAATATAATATATATATATATATATATATATATATATATATATATATATATATATATATATATATATATATATATATATACATGCTTAGGGCTGTAACATCAGACAGGGAGACTGCCCGTCTCCTAGCTGTGAGTGCACATCACTCTGGGGACTTCCTCCAAATAGTTCCCATTTCGGCAATGGTTCTGTGCCTTGCTGCCCCAATTCACATGGAATATACGTGTATTTGCGGTGATGCGCAAGCCGACCAATATGGTCTACATGGTCTAAACTGTTGCAAAACCAAGGGCTGGCATGCAAGACACAATGAAGTCAACGACATCATATATATATATATATATATATATATATATATATATATATATATATATATATATATATATATATATATATATATATATATATATATATATATATATATAATAAGGTGAAAATCAATGATAGAAAACTATATATAACAAAGATTAAAGAATTAAACGTTACTATTTGAACATGTTCGAGTGTCACCTGACCTCCACTGATCTGATGCGCAACACTAACCTGATTATCAGATGTTTCACAAATTAATTAGGTTTAAGTTTAAGACGCTCTTCGTTTCGTAATTAATTATTTTAGCTATTATTAAAAATCACTACTATTGATGCAATCGAGTATTATTCTCATTGCGTCATGTCACATCTGCCTTTCCTTGATAAACTTGTTCATCTCTCTCTCTCTTATTTTTAATTCTGTATCTCCCATCTCCCTCACACTCACCACTCACCAATTGACTCTTTCCTAGGCTGTGTCAGATCTACTGCTGGGGGTGTTCTGTATGCCCTTCACCTTGGTGGGTTCCCTTCTGCAGGACTTTGTCTTCGGCACCCTGATGTGCCGTCTCATCCCTTATATGCAGGGTAAGTGCTCACTTCTCTCTCTATATGCATATATATATATATATATATATATATATATATATATATATATATATATATATGCAAGACAACCACTATGAAAAAATAGAGGAATTCCAAGCGCTTTCGTGACTACTCACATTATCAAGGAACTATAACAGGAAACATGACAAGAAGGCTTATATAAGGGGCGAGACTACACCTCACAGGCACATCACACTAACAAAGACTACACCTCACAGTAGCGTAACATCTCACGACTCTGTGAAGAGGAACATAAGAAAGGACCTGAAACTCTTCCCAAGAATTAAGATTAGTCCAATTCATCATTAAATTCTTCCCAAATTTTATTAATTATAAATGAATCCAATTTATATAATCCAAAAGAAATATTCATATTATTTTCAAAACTGCTTTTAATGAAACATGATTCTATTATATTTCTCTCAACCATGGACTTGCTTGATACAACCTTCTCAGCATTTTGAAAATCAATTGGATGGTTAAAATCTCTCACATGAATAAATAGAG
>WNWK01004895.1:0-42500 GCA_009830355.1 Cherax destructor
TACTGTTGCTACTACTACTACTACTGTTGCTACTACTGTTGCTACTACTACTACTACTACTGTTGCTACTACTATTGCTACTACTACTACTACTGTTGCTACTACTACTACTGTTGCTACTACTACTACTATTGCTACTACTACTACTACTACTACTATTGCTACTACTACTACTACTACTACTACTACTACTGTTGCTACTACTACTACTACTGTTGCTACTACTACTACTACTACTACTGTTGCTACTACTACTACTACTACTGTTGCTACTACTACTACTATTGCTACTACACTACTACCACCATTCTTTTTGTCCCCGTCCTTTTCCATATTATCTTTTGGTCTTCTCTACTTACTTCACCTTAGTTGCGACTTGACAATGGTCTAGGAAGGGGAAAAACATCGTCTTAAAAATCCTTGCCTTAGTGTGAGTAGTGTGACCTTTGAACTGGCTTTTGACAATGCTCCCTCAACCCATCCCTCTCTCTCTCTCTCTCTCTCTCTCTCTCTCTCTCTCTCTCTCTCTCTCTCTTTCTCTTGACCTTTTTCAACGAGATGTGCCTCTATTTCACCATTGTTGACCTCCTGACCTCCCCGACCTCTGCTTCTGAATTTGATTCCTCTGGATGACCTCTGACCAGCTGACATGACATCTCGTAATGATCTTTGACCCGATTTGATGACTGCTGAACTTAGACTGACCCTCCATATGAACATTTCACCTCATTCCCGTGTGACCTGCGGTGCCCAAGGCTCAGTTACTAGTTCACACACACACACACACACACACAGGCAGGTTCCATACATATCTTTAAGAAGGGGTATTATAAAGCTCATGGCGCAGGGAGAGTGACCCAGTAGCGGCCAGTGAAGAGGCGGGGCCAGAAGCTATGACTCGACCCCTGCAACCACAACTAGGTGAGTACATACACACACACACATATCGATTGGGAGAACTTAGAGCCACATGGGGGCCAAGAAACGTGGAGGGCTAAGATGATGGACGTGGTACTGGAAAGTCTTATGTACCAACACGTAAGGGACACTACCAGAGAGAGAGGAGAGGATGAACCAGCGAGACTGGACCTAGTATTCACCCTGAGTAGTGCAGATATTGAGGACATCACATATGAAAGACCCCTTGGTGATGGGGCCGGATAACATTTCTCCATGGGTCCTGAGAGAGGGAGTAGAGGAGCTATGTGTACCCCTAACAACAATCTTCAACACATCTATCGAAACAGGGCGACTACCTGAGGTATGGAAGACAGCAAATGTAGTCCCAATTTTTAAAAAAGGAGACAGACACGAAGCACTAAACTACAGACCAGTTTCATTGACATGTATAGTATGCAAGGTAATGGAGAAGATTATCAGGAGAAGAGTGGTGGAGCACCTAGAAAGAAACGAGCTTATCAACGACAGCCAGCACGGTTTCAGGGATGGGAAATCCTGCGTTGCAAACCTACTGGAGTTCTATGACAGGGTGACGGCAGTAAGACAAGAAAGAGATGGGTGGGTAGATTGCATTTTCTTGGACTGCAAGAAGGCGTTTGACACAGTTCCACACAAGAGATTAGTGCAAAAGCTGGAGGACCAGGCAGGAATAACAGGGAAGGCACTGCAATGCATCAGGGAATACTTGTCCGGAAGACAACAGCGGGTCATGGTGCGTGGCGAGGTGTCAGAGTGGGCACCTGTAACGAGCGGGGTGCCACAGGGATCAGTCCTAGGACCGGTGCTGTTTCTGGTATTTGTGAACGACATGACGGAAGGAATAGACTCCGAAGTGTCCCTGTTTGCAGATGATGTGAAGTTGATGAGAAGAATTCAATCGGACGAGGACCAGGCAGAACTACAGAGGGATCTGGACAGGCTGCAAGCCTGGTCCAGCAATTGGCTCCTGGAGTTCAACCCCACCAAGTGCAAAGTCATGAAGATTGGGGAAGGGCAAAGAAGACCGCAGACGGAGTACAGTCTAGGGGGCCAGAGACTACAAACCTCACTCAAGGAAAAAGATCTTGGGGTGAGTATAACACCAGGCACATCTCCTGAGGCGCACATCAACCAAATCACTGCTGCAGCATATGGGCGCCTAGCAAAACTAAGAACAGCATTCCGACATCTTAATAAAGAATCGTTCAGGACCCTGTACAATGTGTACGTTAGGCCCATACTGGAGTATGCAGCACCAGTTTGGAACCCACACCTAGCCAAGCACGTAAAGAAACTAGAGAAAGTGAAAAGGTTTGCAACAAGACTAGTCCCGGAGCTAAGGGGTATGTCCTACGAAGAGAGGTTAAAGGAAATCGACCTGACGACACTGGAGGACAGGAGAGGTAGGGGAGACATGATAACGACATATAAAATACTGAGAGGAATTGAAAAGGTGGACAGAGACAGAATGTTCCAGAGATGGGACACAGCAACAAGGGGACACAGTTGGAAGTTGAAGACTCAGATGAATCACAGGGATGTTAAGAAGTATTTCTTCAGTCACAGAGTGGTCGGGAAGTGGAATAGTTTGGGAAGCGATGTAGTGGAGGCAGGTTCCATACATAGCTTTAAGAAGAGGTATTATAAAGCTCATGGCGCAGGGAGAGTGACCCAGTAGCGGCCAGTGAAGAGGCGGGGCCAAGAGCTATGAATCGACCCCTGCCACAACAACTAGGTGAGTACACACACACACACACACACACATACACACATGTTAGGTTAGGTTAGGTAACATGCCCACACACACATAGCACCGAACAGTGAAGAGGTGGGGCCAGGAGCTATGAAACAACCCCTGAATATGCTAACCACTTTGCCAGAATATTGCAAAAATCATTACGCAGACACTAAAACTTGATGTCAATAATATTCATTAACCACTGAGATACCTGGAGGTTACCTGCGAGTAGTCCCTAACAACTAGGATACCTGGAGGTTACCTGGGAGCAGTCCCTAACTACTGGGATACCTGGAGGTTACCTGCGAGTAGTCCCTAACTACTGGGATACCAGAAGGTTACCTGGGAGTAGTCCCTAACTATTGGGATACCTGGAGGTTACCTGGGAGTAGTCCCTAACTACTGGGATACCAGGAGGTTACCTGGGTGTAGTCTCTAACTACTGGGATACCTGGAAGTTTCCTGGGAGTAGTCCCTAGCTACTGGGATACTTGGAAGTTACCTGGGAGTAGTCCCTAACTACTGGGATACCTGGAGGTTACCTGGGAGTAGTCCCTAACTACTGGGATACCTGGAGGTTACCTGGGAGTATTCCCTAACTACTGGGATACCTGGAGGTTACCTGGGAGTAGTCCCTAACTACTGGGATACCAGAAGGTTACCTGGGAGTAGTCCCTAACTATTGGGATACCTGGAGGTTACCTGGGAGTAGTCCCTAACTACTGGGATACCAGGAGGTTACCTGGGTGTAGTCTCTAACTACTGGGATACCTGGAAGTTTCCTGGGAGTAGTCCCTAGCTACTGGGATACTTGGAAGTTACCTGGGAGTAGTCCCTAACTACTGGGATACCTGGAGGTTACCTGGGAGTAGTCCCTAACTACTGGGATACCTGGAGGTTACCTGGGAATATTCCCTAACTACTGGGATACCTGGAGGTTACCTGGGAGTAGTCCCTAACTACTGGGATACCTGGAAGTTTCCTGGAAGAAGTCCCTAACTACTGGGATACCTGGAGGTTACCTGGGAGTAGTCCCTAACTACTGGGATACCTGGAGGTTACCTGGGAGTAGTCCCAATCTACTGGGATACGTGGAAGTTACCTGGGAGTAGTCCTTAACTGCTGGGATACCCAGAGGTTACCTGGGAGTAGTCCCTAATTACTATGATACCTGGAAGTTACCTGGGAGTAGTCCCTAACTACTGGGATACCTGGAAGTTACCTTGGAGTAGTCCCTAACTACTGGGATACCTGGAAGTTATCTGGGAGTAGTCCCTAACTACTGGGATACCTGGAGGTTACCTGGGAGTAGTCCCTAACTACTGGGGTACCTGGAGGTTACCTGGGAGTAGTCCCTAACTACTGGGATCTCTGGAAGTTACCTGGGAGTAGTCCCTAACTACTGGGATACCTGGAAGTTACCTGGGAGTAGTCCCTAGCTACTGGGATACCTGGAAGTTACCTTGGAGTAGTCCTTAACTGCTGGGATACCCAGAGGTTACCTGGGAGTAGTCCCTAGCTACTGGGATACGTGGAAGTTACCTGGGAGTAGTCCTTAACTGCTGGGATACCCAGAGGTTACCTGGGAGTAGTCCCTAACTACTATGATACCTGGAAGTTACCTGGGAGTAGTCCCTAACTACTGGGATACCTGGAAGTTACCTTGGAGTAGTCCCTAGCTACTGGGATACCTGGAAGTTACCTTGGATTAGTCCCTAACTACTGGGATACCTGGAGGTTACCTGGGAGTAGTCCCTAACTACTGGGATACCTGGAAGTTACCTGGGAGTAGTCCCTAACTACTGGGATACCTGGAAGTTACCTTGGAGTAGTCCCTAACTAATGGGATACCTGGAAGTTACCTTGGAGTAGTCCCTAACTACTGGGATACCTGGAAGTTTCATGAGAGTAGTCCCTAACTACTGGGATATCTGGAAGTTACCTGGGAGTAGTCCCTAACTATTGGGATACCTAAAAGTTACCTGGGAGTAGTCCCTAACTACTGGGATACCTGGAGGTTACCTGGGAGTAGTCCGTAACTACTGGTATACCTGGAGGTTACCTGGGAGTAGTCCCTAACTACTGGGATACCTGGAAGTTACCTTGGAGTAGTCCCTAACTACTGGGATACCTGGAAGTTACCTGGGAGTTGTCCCTAACTACTGGGATACCTGGAGGTTACCTGGGAGTAGTCCGTAACTACTGGTATACCTGGAGGTTGCCTGGGAGTAGTCCCTAACTACTGGGATATCTGGAAGTAGTCCCTAAGTACTAGGATACCAGAAGGTTACCTGGGAGTAGTCATTAACAGTTGGGGTACCTGGAGGTTACCTGTGAGTAGTCATTAACTATTGGGATACCTGAGATTAGTCATTAGACACTGGGATACTTGGGATAAATGGTAGGTAGTTTGTACGGCGCCTGGGATAGATGGGAGGCTCAACCTATCCAGTGCTCTATCCGGTGTTCTATCCAGCAGTGTTCGATTTAGTGTTCTATCCAGTGTTCTATGCAGTGTTCTATGCAGTGTTCTATGCAGTGTTCTATGCAGTGTTCTATTTAGTGTTCTATCCAGTGTTCTATGCAGTGTTCTATGCAGTGTTCTATGCAGTGTTCTAGCTAGTGTTCTATCATTCAACACTGGTATACCTTCAACATCTCTTCTTCCTCAGATAATATCAACACTGTGTTACACAATGTAAAGTCACAACACAGTGACTGGAACAACACACAACTAACAGTAACACAGGAGACTGGAACAACACACAACTAACAGTAACACCGTGACTGGAACAACACACAACTAACAGTAACACAGGAGACTGGAACAACACACAACTAACAGTAACACCGTGACTGGAACAACACACAACTAACAGTAACACAGGAGACTGGAACATTACACAACTAACAGTAACACCGTGACTGGAACAACACACAACTAACAGTAACACAGGAGACTGGAACAACACACAACTAACAGTAACACCGTGACTGGAACAACACACAACTAACAGTAACACAGGAGACTGGAACAACACACAACTAACAGTAACACAGGAGACTGGAACAACACACAACTAACAGTAACACCGTGACTGGAACAACACACAACTAACAGTAACACAGGAGACTGGAACAACACACAACTAACAGTAACACAGGAGACTGGAACAACACACAACTAACAGTAACACCGTGACTGGAACAACACACAACTAACAGTAACAAGGAGACTGGAACAACACACAACTAACAGTAACACGTGACTGGAACAACACACAACTAACAGTAACACCGTGACTGGAACAACACACAACTAACAGTAACACCGTGACTGGAACAACACACAACTAAACAGTAGAAAAAAACACAGGAGCTGGAACAACACACAACTAACAGTAACACCGTGACTGGAACAACACACAACTAACAGTAACACAGGAGACTGGAACAACACACAACTAACAGTAACACCGTGACTGGAACAACACACAACTAACAGTAACACTGTGACTGGAACAACACACAACAAACAGTAACACAGTGACTGGAACAACACACAACAAACAGTAACACAGTGACTGGAACAACACACAACTAACAGTAACACCGTGACTGGAACAAACACAACTAACAGTAACACAGTGACTGGAACAACACACAACTAACAGTAACACAGGACTGGAACAACACACAACTAACAGTAACACGTGACTGGAACAACACACAACTAACAGAACACAGACTGAACAACACACAACAACTACCGTGACTGGAACAACACACAACTAACAGTAACACAGGAGACTGGAACAACACACAACTAACAGTAACACCGTGACTGGAACAACACCGTGACTGGAACAAACACAACTAACAGTAACACAGTGACTGGAACAACACACAACTAACAGTAACACAGGAGACTGGAACAACACACAACTAACAGTAACACCGTGACTGGAACAACACACAACTAACAGTAACACCGTGACTGGAACAACACACAACAAACAGTAACACAGGAGACTGGAACAACACACAACTAACAGTAACACAGGAGACTGGAACAACACACAACTAACAGTAACACCGTGACTGGAACAACACACAACTAACAGTAACACCTTGACTGGAACAACACACAACTAACAGTAACACCGTGACTGGAACAACACAACTAACAGTAACACAGTGACTGGAACAACACAACTAACATTAACACAGTGACTGGAACAACACACAACTAACAGTAACACAGTGACTGGAACAATACAACTAACAGTAACAAAGGAGACTGGAACAACACACAACTAACAGTAACACAGGAGACTGGAACAACACAACTAACAGTAACACAGGCGACTGGAACAACACACAACTAACATTAACACAGTGACTGGAACAACACAACTAACAGTAACACAGGTGACTGGAACAACACAACTAACAGTAACACAGTGACTGGAACAACACAACTAACAGTAACACAGTGACTGAAACAACACAACTAACAGTAACACAGGAGACTGGAACAACCCACAACTAACAGTAACACAGGAGACTGGAACAACACACAACTAACAGTAACACAGGAGACTGGAACAACACAACTAACAGTAACACAGAAGACTGGAACAACACACAACTAACAGTAACACAGTGACTGGAACAACACAACTAACAGTAACACAGGAGACTGGAAGGAACAACACACAACTAACAGTAACACAGGAGACTGGAACAACACAACTAACAGTAACACAGGAGACTGGAAGGAACAACACACAACTAACAGTAACACAGGAGACTGGAACAACACAACTAACAGTAACACAGGAGACTGGAACAACACAACTAACAGTAACACAGGAGACTGGAACAACACAACTAACAGTAACACAGGAGACTGGAACAACACAACTAACAGTAACACAGGAGACTGGAACAACACACAACTAACAGTAACACAGGAGACTGGAACAACACACAACTAACAGTAACACAGGAGACTGGAAGGAACAACACACAACTATCAGTAACACAGGAGACTGGAAGGAACAACACACAACTAACAGTAACACAGGAGACTGGAAGGAACAACACACAACTAACAGTAACACAGGAGACTGGAACAACACACAACTAACAGTAACACAGGAGACTGGAACAACACAACTTACAGTAACACAGGAGACTGGAACAACACAACTAACAGTAACACAGGAGACTGGAAGGAACAACACACAACTAACAGTAACACAGGAGACTGGAACAACACAACTAACAGTAACACAGGAGACTGGAAGGAACAACACACAACTAACAGTAACACAGGAGACTGGAACAACACAACTAACAGTAACACAGGAGACTGGAACAACACAACTAACAGTAACACATGAGACTGGAACAACACAACTAACAGTAACACAGGAGACTGGAACAACACACAACTAACAGTAACACAGGAGACTGGAACAACACACAACTAACAGTAACACAGGAGACTGGAACAACACACAACTAACAGTAACACAGGAGACTGGAAGGAACAACACACAACTATCAGTAACACAGGAGACTGGAAGGAACAACACACAACTAACAGTAACACAGGAGACTGGAAGGAACAACACACAACTAACAGTAACACAGGAGACTGGAACAACACACAACTAACAGTAACACAGGAGACTGGAACTACACAACTAACAGTAACACAGGAGACTGGAACAACACAACTAACAGTAACACAGGAGACTGGAACAACACAACAAACAGGAACACATGAGACTGGAACAACACAACTAACAGTAACACAGGAGACTGGAACAACACAACTAACAGTAACACAGGAGACTGGAACTCGTGACGACGTTTCTCTCCTCGGACCATTAACTATGCACTAGTGTGCCTGGTTAACGGTGCGAAAGGTCGTCATAAGTTGCAGTCTCCAGTGTATGTGTGTGTTGTTTGTGTACGTAACGAGGTGTTGAGTGTACGTGTTTGTGTGTGTCTTCCTCCCCCCGTAGTAAGGACTGGGGATCGTGTCTGGAGGACGAGCCTCCCCAGGTGCAGTACAGCTTTCCCCAGCTTCCCCCTGGTGCCATGTACGACGCTGACCACCAGTGCCGCCTCAGCTTTGGTTCTGCTGCCACGCACTGTGCCGGTATTGAGGGCACTGAGAGAGTGTGCCAGACTCTGTGGTGCCATCTAGACAACCGCTGCATCACCAGGATGGAACCAGCTGCCGAGGGGACCCAGTGTGGTAAACATAAGGTGAGTCTTACCACAAGTGTGGGTAACAGTGTGTGTGTAACAGTGTGTGTGTGTGGGTAACAGTATGTGTGTATGTGTGTGTGTGTGTGTGTGTGTGTAACAGTGTGTGTGTGTAGGTAACAATGTGTGTGTGTGTTTGTGTGTGTGGGTAACAGTGTGTGTGTGTATGGGTAACAGTGTGTGTGTGTGTGTGTAGGTAACAATGTGTGTGTGTGTTTGTGTGTGTGGGTAACAGAGTGTGTGTGTGTGTGTGGGTGGGTAACAGTGTGTGTGTGTATGGGTAACAGTGTGTGTGTGTGTGTATAGGTAACAATGTGTGTGTGTGTAGGTAACAATGTGTGTGTGTTTGTGTGTGTGGGTAACAGAGTGTGTGTGTGTGTGTGTGTGGGTAACAGTGTGTGTGTGTATGGGTAACAGTGTGTGTGTGTGTGTGTGTGTGTGTGTGTGTAGGTAACAATGTGTGTGTGTTTGTGTGTGTGTGTTTGTGTGTGTGTGTGTGTAGGTAACAATGTGTGTGTGTACTCACCTAGTTGTGGCCCCGCCTCTTCACTGGTCGCCACTGGGTCACTCTCCCTGCCCCATGAGATTTATCATACCTCTTCTTAAAGCCATGAATGGATCCTGCCTCCACTACATCGCTTCCCAAACTATTTCACTTCCTGACAACTGTTCAGTATTCATTTTTTCTATAACCTTCTCGTACTTATATTTACCTGTGACAGGGGTGGACGAGACTACATGAATTACATCATCAGCAAATTGGGTAATAATTGTATTATTATACTCAGGTTGAGGTAAATCATTGACATATATAACTCTGTGACTGAAGAAATACTTCCTAACATCCCTGTGATTCATCTGAGTCTTCAACTTCCAACTGTGTCCCCTTGTTGCTGTGTCTCATCTTTGGAACATTCTGTCTCTGTCAACCTTGTCAATTCCTCTCAGTATTCTATATGTCGTTATCATGTCCCCCCTATCTCTCCTGTGTGTGTGTGTGTGTTAGTTACTATTTTGTCCTAGGCACATGTCGATTAGACACTAGGCCTGTTTTGTGTGTGTGTGTGTGTGTGTGTAAGGAAACACTTCGAAATGTTTCCGCCCCTCCGGAATTGAACCCGGGCCCTCCGTGCGTGAAGCGAGAGCTTTAGCCACCAGGCCACCGGGGCCATGAGATTTATCATACCTCTTCTTAAAGCCATGAATGGATCCTGCCTCTACTACATCGCTTCTCAAACTATTCCACTTCCTGACAACTCTGTGACTGAAGAAATACTTCCTAACATCCCTGTGATTCATCTGAGTCTTCAACTTCCAACTGTGACCCCTTGTTGCTGTGTCCCATCTCTGGAACATCCTGTCTTTGTCCACCTTGTCAATCCTCGCAGCATTTTATATGTCGTTATCATGTCTACCCTAACCCTCCTGTCCTCCAGTGTCGTCAGGCCGATTTCCCTTAACCTTTCTTTGTAGGACAGTCCTCTTAGCTCTGGGACTAGTCTTGTTGCAAACCTTTGCACTTTCTCTAATTTCTTGACGTGCTTGACCAGGTGTGGATTCCAAACTGTGCTGCATACTCCAGTATGGGCCTGACGTACATGGTGTATAGAGTCTTGAACGATTCCTTACTGAGGTATCGGAACGCTATTTTTAGGTTTGCCAGGCGCCCATATGCTGCAGCAGTTATCTGGTTGATGTGCGCCTCAGGAGATGTGCTCGGTATTATACTCACCCCAAGATCTTTTTCCATGAGTGAGGTTTGCAGTCTTTGGCCACCTAAACTATACTCTGTATGCGGTCTTCTTTGTTCTTCCCGATCTTCGTGACTTTGCATTTGGCGGGGTTAAATTCAAGGAGCCAATTGCTGGACCTGGCTTGTAGCCTGTCCAGGTCTCTTTGCAGTCTGCCTGATCCGCATCCGATTTAATTCTCCACATAAACTTCACATCATCTGCAAAACAGGGACAATGAGTTTATCCCTTCCGTCATGTCATTCACATGTACCAAAAACAGCACAGGTCCTGTGGAACCCCACTCATCACATGCGCCCACTCTGACACCTCGTCACGTACCATGACTCGTTGTTGCCTCCCTGTCAGATATTCTCTGATCCATTGCAATGCCTTTCCTGTCATGCGTGCCTGATCCTCTAGCTTTTGCATTAACTTCTTGTGTCAAAGGTCTTCTTGCAGTCCAAGAAAATGCAATCCACCCCACTCTCTCGTGTCTTACTTCCGTTACCTTGTCATAAAACTCCAATAGGTTTGTGACACAGGATTTTCCTTCCCTGAAACCGTGCTGGTTGTCGTTTATAAGCTTGTTTCTTTCTAGGTGCTCCACCACTCTCCTCCTGATGATCTTCTCCATGACTTTGCATACTATACACGTCAGTGACACAGGTCTGTAGTTTAATGCCTCGTGTCTGTCTCCTTTCTTAAAAACTGGGACTACATTTGCCGTCTTCCACACCTCAGGTAGTTGCCCAGTTTCAATGGATGTGCTGAAGATTTTTGTTAGTGGCACACACAACATCTCTGCTCCCTCTCTAAGGACCCACGGAGAAATGTTGTCAGGTCCCACCACCTTTGAGGTATCGAGTTCACATAGCAGCTTCTTCACCTCCTCCTCGGTTGTGTGTATTTCATCCAGCACTTGTTGGTGTACCTTCCTATTCTGACTTCCTGGAGTCCTTCCTGTCTCCTCTGTAAAGACTTCTTTAAATCTCATGTTGAGCTCCTCACATACCTCTTGGTCGTTTCTTGTGAACTCCCCACCTTCCTTCCTCAGCCTGATTACCTGGTCCTTGACTGTTGTTTTCCTCCTGATGTGGCTATACAACAGCTTTGGGTCAGACTTGACTTTTGATGCTATGTCATTTTCGTATTGTCGCTGAGCCTCCCTTCTTATCTGTTAGTGGGTGTATGTGTGTGGGTACCAGTGTATGTGTGTGGGTAACAGTGTGTGTGTGGGTAAGTGTGTGTGTGGGTAACAGTGTATGTGTGGGTAACAGTGTGTGTGTGGGTAACAGTGTGTGTGGGTAACAGTGTGTGTCGTTACAGTGGTGCGCGTCAGGTCAGTGTGTGACCATTGGTGAACGACCCGCCGCTATCCATGGTAACTGGGGCAGTTGGTCGTCGTGGTCGTCGTGCAGCAGGTCGTGTGGTGCCGGAGTCTCCAATGCTCACAGGCACTGTGACAACCCCGCGCCTGCCAACGGTGGCAAGTACTGCACTGGTGACCGCAGGAAGTACCGTGTCTGTAACACCCAGGTGAGTCACTGGTGACCGCAGGAAGTACCGTGTCTGTAACACAGGTGAGTCATTGGTGGCCGCAGGAAGTACCGTGTCTGTAACACCCAGGTGAGTCACTGGTGACCGCAGGAAGTACCGTGTCTGTAACACCCAGGTGAGTCACTGGTGACCGCAGGAAGTACCGTGTCTGTAAAACACAGGTGAGTCACTGGTGACTGCAGGAAGTACCGTGTCTGTAACACCCAGGTGAGTCACTGGTGACCGCAGGAAGTACCGTGTCTGTAACACCCAGGTGAGTCACTGGTGACCGCAGGAAGTACCGTGTCTGTAACACCCAGGTGAGTCACTGGTGACTGCACGAAGTACCGTGTCTGTAACACCCAGGTGAGTCACTGGTGACCGCAGGAAGTACCGTGTCTGTAACACCCAGGTGAGTCACTGGTGACCGCAGGAAGTACCGTGTCTGTAACACACAGGTGAGTCACTGGTGACCGCAGGAAGTACCGTGTCTGTAACACACAGGTGAGTCACTGGTGACCGCAGGAAGTACCGTGTCTGTAACACACAGGTGAGTCACTGGTGACCGCAGGAAGTACCGTGTCTGTAACACACAGGTGAGTCACTGGTGACCGCAGGAAGTACCGTGTCTGTAACACAGGCGAGTCACTGGTGACCGCAGGAAGTACCGTGTCTGTAACACCCAGGTGAGTCACTGGTGACCGCAGGAAGTACCGTGTCTGTAAAACACAGGTGAGTCACTGGTGACTGCACGAAGTACCGTGTCTGTAACACCCAGGTGAGTCACTGGTGACCGCAGGAAGTACCGTGTCTGTAACACCCAGGTGAGTCACTGGTGACCGCAGGAAGTACCGTGTCTGTAACACACAGGTGAGTCACTGGTGACCGCAGGAAGTACCGTGTCTGTAACACACAGGTGAGTCACTGGTGACCGCAGGAAGTACCGTGTCTGTAACACAGGCGAGTCACTGGTGACCGCAGGAAGTACCGTGTCTGTAACACCCAGGTGAGTCACTGGTGACCGCTGGAAGTACCGTGTCTGTAACACCTAGGTGAGTCACTGGTGACCGCAGGAAGTACCGTGTCTGTAACACACAGGTGAGTCACTGGTGACTGCAGGAAGTACCGTTTCTGTAACACACAGGTGAGTCACTGGTGACCGCAGGAAGTACCGTGTCTGTAACACACAGGTGAGTAACTGGTGACCGCTGGAAGTACCGTGTCTGTAACACCCAGGGGAGTCACTGTAATTAACCTCACTAGGTTCACCTGTAACACCCAGGTGAGTCACTGTAATTAACGTCACTAGGTACACCTGTAACACCCAGGTGAGTCACTGTAATTAACCTCACTAGGTTCACCTGTAACACCCAGGTGAGTCACTGTAATTAACGTCACTAGGTTCACCTGTAACACCCAGGTGAATCACTGTAATTAACGTCACTAGGTACACCTGTAACACCCAGGTGAGTCACTGTAATTAACGTCACTAGGTACACCTGTAACACCCAGGGGAGTCACTAATTAACGTCACTAGGTTCACCTGTAACACCCAGGTGAGTCACTGTAATTAACGTCACTAGGTACACCTGTAACATGAAAGTGAGAATTTTTTTAGTTATAGTCATCAAGTACAGTGTCATCTGTAACACCTGTAACACTGCTGTACTTCCACACCACCAGAGTACTGACAGGGAGAGTACTGACACGGAGAGTACTGACAGGGAGAGTACTGACACGGAGAGCACTGACACGGAGAGTACTGACACGGAGAGTACTGACACGGAGAGTACTGACACGGAGAGTACTGACACGGAGAGTACTGACACGGAGAGTACTGACAGGGAGAGTACTGACAGGGAGAGTACTGACAGGGAGAGTACTGACAGGGAGAGTACTGACAGGGAGAGCACTGACACGGAGAATACTGACACGGAGAGTACTGACAGGGAGAGTACTGACAGGGAGAGTACTGACACGGAGAGTACTGATAGGGAGAGTACTGATAGGGAGAGTACTGACAGGGAGAGTACTGATAGGGAGAGTACTGATAGGGAGAGTACTGATAGGAAGAGAACTGATGAGAGTACTGACAGGGAGAGTACTGACAGGGAGAGTACTGATAGGGAGAGTACTGATAAGGAGAGTACTGACAGGGAGAGTACTGATAGGGAGAGTACTGATAGGGAGAGTACTGACAAGGAGAGTACTGATAGGGAGAGTACTGATAGGGAGAGTACTGACAAGGAGAGTACTGATAGGGAGAGTACTGACAGAGTACTGACAGAGTGTTGACAGGGAGAGTACTGACAGGGAGAGTGCTGACAGGGAGAGTACTGACAGGGAGAGTGCTGACAGGGATAGTACTGATAGGGAGAGTACTGATAGGGAGAGTACTGATAGGGAGAGTACTGACAAGGAGAGTACTGATAGGGAGAGTACTGATAGGGAAAGTATTGATAGGGAAAGTACTGACAGGGAGAGTACTGATAGGGAGAGTACTGACAGAGTACTGACAGAGTGCTGACAGGGAGAGTGCTGACAGGGAGAGTGCTGACAGGGACAGGAGTGCTGACAACGAAAGTGCTGGCAGGGAGAGTGCTGACAGGGAGAGTGCTGACAGGGAGAGTGCTGACAGGGAGAGTACTGATAGGGAGAGTACTGATAGGGAGAGTACTGATAGGGAGAGTACTGATAGGGAGAGTACTGATAGGGAGAGTACTGACAAGGAGAGTACTGATAGGGAGAGTACTGATAGGGAAAGTACTGATAGGGAAAGTACTGACAGGGAGAGTACTGATAGGGAGAGTACTGACAGAGTACTGACAGAGTGCTGACAGGGAGAGTGCTGACAGGGAGAGTGCTGACAGGGAGAGTGCTGACAGGGAGAGTGCTGACAACGAAAGTGCTGACAGGGAGAGTGCTGACAGTGAGAGTGCTGACAGGGAGAGTGCTGACAACGAAAGTGCTGACAGGGAGAGTGCTGATAGTGAGAGTGCTGACAGGGAGAGTGCTGACAGGGAGAGTGCTGGCAGGGAACAATAGAATGACCCATCAATTTTTTCATCATATTTAAAGTACCTTTGTTGCACTACTAACAACAGTCCTGTTCTCTTCCGTTAACAGGAGTGCCCGGAGAACGGGGTGAGTTTCCGGGCAATACAGTGCTCGCAGCACAACCAGCAGCCTTATAAGGGCGAATACCACAACTGGTTACCAGTCATGTTCGACCGTAAGTGTTAGCAGTGTATGTGAGGGCGCTGCTGCCTGATGTCAGGTAGACGTCAGGCAGGGTGAATGAACTCTACTAGACTAGACGTAGTTTAATGGGAGGGAGGGATACTCTAGGCAGACACGGTAAGGGTGAACCAAGGGCCAAGGGCCACCACGTGTTGCTCGAGTCAGGTCTGAGTCGAGGGTGAGAGAGTTTACTGTCCACACTGACTCACTTTAGTCCAGCCCTCGTGGTGGGAAGTGTGAAGTTACCAGGGTAGGAACACTGGGCTCAGGGGAACAGGTGTGGGCACGAGGGCAGGTGTGGGCACGAGGGCAGGTGTGGGCACGAGGACAGGTGTGGGCACGAGGGCAGGTGTGGGTACGAGGGCAGGTGTGGGCACGAGGGCAGGTGTGGGCACGAGGGCAGGTGTGGGCACGAGGGCAGGTGTGGGCACGAGGGCAGGTGTGGGCACGAGGGCAGGTGTGGGCACGAGGACAGGTGTGGGCACGAGGACAGGTGTGGGCACGAGGGCAGGTGTGGGCACGAGGGCAGGTGTGGGCACGAGAACAGGTGTGGGCACGAGGGCAAATGTGGGCACGAGGGCAAGTATGGGCACGAGGGCAAGTATGGGGACAAGGATAATGTCGGGTGTCATGCCATGTCACAGGACTGGATGGTGACGTAGATGGTGTCATGGTGACGGGATGTTACCACTTAGAAGTTAGTGTTTTATATATCCTCTGGTGGTGGTGGTGGCTAGCTGGCTGGCTGGCTGGCTGGCTGGCTGGCTGGTTAGCTGGCTGGCTGGCTGGCTGGCTAGCTGGCTGGCTGGCTGGCTGGCTGGCTGGCTGGCTGGCTGGCTGGCTGGCTGGCTGGCTGGCTGGTCATAGAGACATTAAGGCTGTCACCTGTCAAAAATACTTTAATTCCAAAACTAGTGATTGAAGTATGCACTTCTTGGTGTATATATCTCAGTGTATACACTGAGATATATACACTGAGATATATACACTGAGATATATACACTGAGATATATACACTGAGATATATACACTTCTTGGTGTATATATCCTGCGTACACCAACTGCAATCATTTCTGGAGTGGAATCACAGTCAATGGTCTCCACTCCAACACAACAGATATTAGTGCCAGGAAAAAAAGACTCCCCCCCATACCACCAATACCACCAATCCAACGACATTCATCTTTGCAAATATACAGGGTCTAAAGCCAGCAACAAACAACAAGATACCTTACATCCGTGGACTGCTTACAGAGTCAAATGCAATGTTTGCGGCTTTCACAGAGACCCACATAAGAGATCACTTGGACAATGAAATGTGGATCCCGGGCTACAACCTATACAGGTGTGACAGAGTGAACAGGCAAAAAGGGGAGGTTCGCCTGTATATCACAGAGTCACTTATATGTTCAGAACTACTAAATGCCTCAAATGATGTAGTTGAAGTTTTAGCAATAAAGATCGAGAATCAAAACCTGGTCATCGTGGTTGTCTACAAGCCCCCGGATGCAACGTCCCAATAATTCCAGGAACAGCTTCTGAAAATTGACTACTGTCTGGAAAATCTTCCAGCTCCTGCCCCCAACATCTTACTCCTGGGGGATTTCAACCTAAGGCACCTAAAATGGAGGAACATTGCAAACAATGTGGTAGCAGAGATAACACCAGGAGGCAGCTCAGATGAAAACTCGCACACACATGAACTTTTAAATCTCTGCACCAAATTCACCTTAAACCAGCAAATAATAGAGCCCACAAGATTAGAGAATACGCTGGACCTCATCTTCACTAACAATGATGATCTGATACGAAATGTCATCATATCAAAAACAATATACTCAGATCACAACATAATAGAGGTCCAGACATGTATGCGGGGAGCCCCAGATCAACAAAATGTGATCAGCAGCGAGGGAGCCTTCTCCAAATTCAACTTCAATAACAAAAACATAAGGTGGGACCAAGTAAACCAAATCCTAAATGATATAAACTGGGAAGATAGACTAAGCATCACGGATCCTAACCTATGTCTAGAACAAATTAACTCTGTGGCACTTGAGGTTTGCTCAAGGCAAATTCCCTTAAGGAAAATGAGGAGAAGATGTAAACTAGAAAGAGAGAGGCGCTCCCTATACAGGCGAAGGCAAAGAATAATGGAGCAGCTACAAGAGGCCAATATATCTGAAATACGTAGGAAGGCACTGGTCAGAGAAATAGCAAACATCGAATTAAAACTAAAGGAATCTTACAGGAATTAAGAAACGCGGGAAGAACTAAAAGCCATAAATGAAATTGAAAGAAACCCAAAGTATTTCTTTTCTTATGCCAAATCAAAGTCGAGAACAACATCCAGTATTGGGCCCCTACTTAAACGGGATGGGTCCTACACAGATGACAGCAAGGAAATGAGTGAGTTATTAAAGTCCCAGTATGACTCAGTTTTTAGCGAGCCGCTAACCAGACTGAAAGTCGAAGACCTAAATGAATTTTTAATGAGAGTGCCACAGAACTTGGCAGACGCATGCCTATCTGACATTACCCTGACGCCAAATGACTTCGAAAAGGCAATAAATGACATGCCCATGCACTCCGCTCCAGGCCCAGACTCATGGAACTCCGTGTTCATCAAGAACTGCTTTTAACATCCTATGGAGAGGGAGCATGGACACTGGGGTCGTCCCGCAGTTACTAAAAACAACAGACATAGCCCCACTCCACAAAGGCGGCAGTAAAGCAATAGCAAAGAACTACAGACCAATAGCGCTAACGTCCCATATCATAAAATCTTTGAAAAGGTTCTAAGAATCAAGATCGCCACTCATCTAGATACCCATCAATTACACAACCCAGGGCAGCATAGTTTAGAGCAGGTCGCTCCTGTCTGTCCCAACTACTGGACCACTACGACAAGGTTCTGGATGCTCTAGAAGACAAACAGAATGCAGATGTTATATACACAGACTTTGGAAAAGCCTTTGACAAGTGTGACCATGGTGTAATAGCACACAAAATGCGTGATAAAGGAATAACAGGAAAAGTTGGTAGATGGATTTACAATTTGCTAACAAGTAGAACACAAAGAGTAGTAGTCAACAGAGTAAAGTCTGAGGCAGCTAATGTGAAAAGCTCTGTTCCACAAGGCACAGTACTTGCTCCCATGCTGTTCCTCATCCTCATATCGGACATAGACAGGGATATAAGCCACAGTGCCGTGTCTTCCTTTGCAGATGACACCCGAATTTGCATGACAGTGTCCACCATTGAAGACACTGCAAGACTCCAAGCAGACATAAACCAAATCTTTAAATGGGCTGCAGAAAACAATATGAAGTTCAATGATGAGAAATTTCAATTACTCAGATATGGAAAACGTGAGGAAATTAAAATCTCATCGGAGTACAAAACAAATTCCAACCACACAATAGAGCGAAAAACTAATGTCAAAGACCTGGGAGTGATCATGTCAGAGGATCTCACCTTCAAGGACCATAACACCGTAGCAATCGCATCTGCTAGAAAAATGACAGGATGGATAATGAGAACCTTCAAAACCAGGGATGCCAAGCCCATGACACTTTTCAGGTCGCTTGTTCTATCTAGGCTGGAATATTGCTGCACACTAACTGCACCTTTCAAGGCGGGTGAAATTGCTGACCTTGAAAATGTGCAGAGAACCTTCACGGCACACATAACTGCGATAAACCACCTCAATTACTGGGAACGCTTGAAGTTCCTAAACCTGTACTCCCTAGAACGCAGGCGGGAGAGATACATTATTATATACACGTGGAAAATTCTCGAGGGATTAGTACCAAACTTGCACACAAAAATCACTCCCTACGAAAGCAAAAGACTCGGCAGGCGATGTAACATCCCCCCAATGAAGAGCAGGGGTGCCACTAGCACGTTGAGAGACAACATAATAAGTGTCAGAGGCCCAAGACTGTTCAACTGCCTCCCAGCATACATCAGGGGGATTACCAACAAACCCCTGGCTCTCTTCAAGCAGGCACTGGACAGGCACCTAAAGTCAGTGCCTGACCAGCCAGGCTGTGGTTCGTACGTTGGACTGCGTGCGGCCAGCAGTAACAGCCTGGTTGATCAGGCTCTGATCCAACATGAGGCCTGGTCACAGACCGGGCTGCAGGGGCGTTGACCCCTGGAACTCTCTCCAGGTATACTCCAGGTGGAAATTAAATACACCGAAATAACCCACAAGGGCGTCAGGAAATACTTCTTCAGCCTCAGGGTGGCCAAGTTGGGAAATAAACCAGGTATCTGTGGAAGTGGTCTCGATGGACAGTCTTAGGGTAAGGTACGACAGAGGCAGTTTGGGGCAAAAATTAATAGTCTTTAGTTTTAAGAGGAGGTTAGCATCGCACACATCATCAGCGGCTCTTGTCAGATGAGATGTTGAAGATGTGGCGTCAAGGGAACACCAGCCTCACCTCACTCCCTGATACCTGATACCTGACTCATCCCCAAGACCAGTGTCAGTGAGGGAGAGGGAGGGAGGGAGGCCTCAGCACTCTCATTGATCCACGACCCATAGCTCAATATCTTCAACGGGACCAGGAGCTGTAGTTCAATACCTTCTGTGATGTAGGAACGTTAGAGTGCTATGAATTGTTTGTCTGACATAATATAACACAGACAAACAATTCAGACGTTTCGTTGCGTCTTGGTCGATTCACAAGTCGTGTGACTTTGTAAATGGTCCAAGCTGGACCCAAACGTCGTGGTGAGCTCCCCTCTCCTGTGTGGGGGTTATTTGTGTATTGTTCCAGTCACGGTATTGTGCCTTTTTGTTCTTTATGGACTAGATATCACTGGTAAGTAATACTTGTAAGTAATACTGATACAAGTAATACTTATCACTGTATGAAAGATAAGGTGGAGAGAGAGGCGGAATACTGTGTAGTTGTCCTCGTAGTGTTTATACTGGGGTCTCCGAGGCTGTGAGTCCCCACGCCTGCCACTCACCAGAGGTTAATATCTTGTATACTTGTGTTGCCGTGTACAGACTCTCCGTGTCAGCTGGACTGTAAGCCCGACAATGAGTTCTACAGTGTCAAGCTCCGTGACACCGTGGTGGATGGCACCCCGTGTAAACCTGGCACCAGAGACATGTGTATCCACGGAGTGTGTAAGGTAAGTCTCATGGACACGTGTGTGTCTTGCATGTGTCATGTGCGTATGATGTACGTTCACGACGCCTGCGGCGTACATGTCGTGCGTAATTAGTTAGATTAAGAAATATAAGAAGAGACGTGTTTGTATGTTCTTAGTGGAGTAAGTTAATGGACCATAATTAACTTTAAAGTTTGCAGCCTTGTGTGTGTGTGTGCGTATGCGTGTGTGTGTGTGTGTGTGTGTGTGTGTGTGTGTGTGTGTGTGTGTGTGTGTGTGTGTGTGTGTGTGTGTGTGTGTGTGTGTGTGTGTGTGTGTGTGTGTGTGTGTGTGTGTGTGTGGGGGGGGAGTGGGTGGGGGTTGATAAAGGCACCAGATGAGGTGAGTTAATGGCTTGACAATCTATGCTGGAGGTAGGAAGGGAGGGAGAGTAAGTGGGGGGTTGAACATAACAGGCACCAGACCCTGAGAGTGACGTTAATGGCTCTGGCACTTATAGAACCTAATTGATAGTTGAGAAGTACCTAGCCAGGATCAGTCAGGGCCGTGTGTGTGTGTGTGTGTGTGTGTGTGTGTGTGTGTGTGTGTGTGTGTGTGTGTGTGTGTGATATACACAGATGGTCAGACTAAATGTAAAGCGTGTGGTCAGCTTTATAGTCACTTTCGTGAACACAGTGCCTGATAGTTCACTTTCGTGAACACACAGTGCCTGATGGTTCACTTTCGTAAACACACAGTGCCTGATGGTTCACTTTCGTGAACACACAATGCCTGATGGTTCACTTTCGGGAACACACAGTACCTGATGGTTCACTTTCGTGAACACACAGTGCCTGATGGTTCACTTTCGTGAACACACAGTGCCTGATGGTTCACTTTCGTAAACACACAGTGCCAGATGGTTCACTTTCGTGAACACACAGTGCCTGATGGTTCACACACATCGATGGTCACTTCGTGAACACACAGTGCCGATGGTTCACTTTCGTGAACACACAGTGCCTGATGGTTCACTTTCGTGAACACACAGTGCCTGATGGTTCACTTTCGTGAACACACAGTGCTTGATAAAGGAATAACAATTTGCAAATAATACATAAAAAAAATGTTACTGTCAGGCCTATTAGGACCTAGTTCCTAGGTCTATTTATGAGAAACTGTCAAATCTGCATGATTCGTGTGTTGTCTGTAACGTTCGTAAATATAGCCTCTAACACGAGAAAGTAATCATTGTGCGTGTGTTTGCGTGCGTGGGCAGCGTGTTGCGTGCGATTGGAGCATAGAAGGAACAGCACAGGAGGACAGGTGTGGCCTGTGTCACGGTGACGGTACACAGTGCGTCACCACCCGCGGCGTCTTCAACGTTACCCGTAGCTCTGGGTACGTCTCGACCGTCACCTTCCCTCGTCTGGCCCGTAACGTCAAGGTCCGTGAGCTGCGGGGTGCCGCTAACTACCTGGCCCTGAGGGACAACGCTACTGGCAGATACTTCCTCAACGGTAACTGGTAAGTGTTGTACCCTGTGTAGGCTCCTCTCTCTCATTGCTAGCTAGGAGCTAGTTAGGTGCTACCTAGGAGCTAGTTAGGTGCCACCTAAGAGCTACTTAGGTGCTACCTATTACTACCTTATAGCTAGTTAAGTGCTAAACATTGGTACCTAAGAGCTAGTTAGGCGCTTCCTATTGCTAGCTAGTTACTAGTTGGTACATATTGTTAGCAAGGTGCTACATATTGCTACGTAAGAGCTACTCAGGTGCTACCTGTTGCTAGTTGCTACATAATACTAGCTAGGTGCTTCTTTAGTTCACTCTCCTGTACTTTCTTAAGAGAGAATACATATTTTGTTATATTAAGCAAAGGTGACACATGCACAATGCGCTACACGGTGGGCGCAGTGCAATACACGGTGGGCGCAGTGCGATACACGGTGGGCGCACTGCAATACACGGTGGGCGCAGTGCAATACACGGTGGGCGCAGTGCGATACACGGTGGGCACAGTGCGATACACGGTGGGCGCATTGCGCTACACGGTGGGCACAGTGCAATACACGGTGGGCGCAGTGCAATACACGATGGGCGCTGTGCAATACACGGTGGGCGCATTGCGCTACACGGTGGGCACAGTGCAATACACGGTGGGCGCAGTGCAATACACGGTGGGCGCAGTGCAATACACGGTGGGCGCAGTGCAATACACGGTGGGCGCAGTGCAATACACGGTGGACGCAGTGCAATACACGGTGGGCGCAATGCGCTACACGGTGGGCGCAGTGCAATACACGGTGGGCGCAGTGCAATACACGGTGGGCGCAGTGCAATACACGGTGGGCGCAGTGCAATACACGGTGGGCGCAGTGCGATACACAGTGGGCGCAGTGCGCTACACAGTGAGCGCAGTGCGATACACGGTGGGCGCAGTGCGATACACGGTGGTCGCAGTGCGATACACGGTGGGCGCAGTGCGATACACGGTGGGCGCAGTGCGATACACGGTGGGCGCAGTGCGATATACGGTGGGCGCACTGCGATACACGGTGGGCGCAGTGCGATACACGGTTGGCGCAGTGCGATACACGGTGGGCGCAGTGCGATACACGGTGGGCGCAGTGCGCTACACAGTGGGCGCAGTGCGATACACGGTGGGCGCAGTGCGCTACACAGTGAGCGCAGTGCGATACACGTGGGCGCAGTGCGATACACGGTGGGACGCAGTGCGATACACAGTGGGCGCAGTGCGATACACGGTGGGCGCAGTGCGATACACGGTGGGCGCAGTGCGATACACAGTGGGCGCAGTGCGATACAGTGGCGCAGTGCACACGTGGGGCAGTGCGATACACGGTGGGCGCAGTGCGCTACACCGTGGGCGCAGTGCGATACACGGTGGGCGCAGTGCGATACACGGTGGGCGCAGTGCGATACACAGTGGGCGCAGTGCGATACACAGTGGGCGCAGTGCGATACACGGTGGGCGCAGTGCGCTACACAGTGGGCGCAGTGCGATACACGTGGAGCAGTGCGATACACGGTGGGCGCAGTGCGCTACACAGTGGGCGCAGTGCGATACACGGTGGGAGCAGTGCGATACACGGTGGGCGCAGTGCGCTACACAGTGGGCGCAGTGCGATACACGGTGGGCGAGTGCGATACACGGTGGGCGCAGTGCGCTACACAGTGGGCGCAGTGCGATACACGGTGGGGCAGTGCGATACACGGTGGGCGCAGTGCGCTACACAGTGGGCGCAGTGCGATACACGGTGGGAGCAGTGCGATACACGGTGGGCGCAGTGCGCTACACAGTGGGCGCAGTGCGATACACGGTGGGGCAGTGCGATACACGGTGGGCGCAGTGCGCTACACAGTGAGCGCAGTGCGATACACGTGGGCGCAGTGCGATACACGGTGGGCGCAGTGCGCTACACAGTGGCGCAGTGCGACACGGTGGGAAGACACGGTGGGCGCAGTGCAGATACACGGTGGGCCAGTGCGATACACAGTGGGCGCAGTGCGATACACGGTGGGCGCAGTGCGATACACGGTGGGCGCAGTGCGATACACAGTGGGCGCAGTGCGATACACGGTGGGCGCAGTGCGCTACACAGTGGGCGCAGTGCGATACACGGTGGGCGCAGTGCGATACACGGTGGGCGCAGTGCGATACACGGTGGGCGCAGTGCGATACACGGTGGGCGCAGTGATACACGTGGGCGCAGTGCGATACACAGTGGGCGCAGTGCGATACACGGTGGGCGCAGTGCGATACACAGTGGGCACAGTGCGATACACGGTGGGCGCAGTGCGATACACAGTGGGCACAGTGCGTACACAGTGGGCACAGTGCGATACACGGTGGGCGCAGTGCGATACACGGTGGGCGCAGTGCGATACACAGTGGGCACAGTGCGATACACAGTGGGCGCAGTGCGATACACAGTGGGCGCAGTGCGATACACGGTGGGCGCAGTGCGATACACAGTGGGCGCAGTGCGATACACGGTGGGCGCAGTGCGATACACAGTGGGCGCAGTGCGATACACGGTGGGCGCAGTGCGCTACACAGTGGGCGCAGTGCGATACACGGTGGGCGCAGTGCGATACACGTGGGCCAGTGCGATACACAGTGGGCGCAGTAAGCAGATACACAGTGGGCGCAGTGCGATACACGTGGGCGCAGTGCGATACACGGTGGGCGCAGTGCGATACACAGTGGGCGCAGTGCGATACACGGTGGGCGCAGTGCGATACACGGTGGGCGCAGTGCGATACACGGTGGGCGCAGTGCGATACACAGTGGGCGCAGTGCGATACACGGTGGGCGCAGTGCGATACACGGTGGGCGCAGTGCGATACACGGTGGGCGCAGTGCGATACACGGTGGGCGCAAAAGCAAACTGTTTCACTGTCATATTTTATAACACAGGAACTGTCACATATGTATGAAGGATTGTACTCACCTATTTGTGGTTGCAGGGGTCGATTCATAGCTCCTGGTCCCCGCCTCTTCACTGGTCTTTATTAGGTTCTCTCTCTCCCTGCTCTGAGTTTCATCAAACCTCGTCTTAAAACTATGTATGGATCCTGCCTCCACTTTCCAGACTATTCCACTTCCTGACAACTCTGTGACTGAAGAAATACTTCCTAACATTCGTTTGACTCATCTGAGTATTCAACTTCCAATTGTGACCCCTTGTGTCTGTGTCCCATCTCTGAAACATTCTGTCTCTGTCCACCTTGTCAATTCCTCGCAGTATTTTATATGTCGTTGTCATGTTTCCACTAACCCTTCTGTCCTCCAGTGTCGTCAGGCCGATTTTAGTTAACCTTTCTTCGTAGAACATTCCCCTTAGCTCTGGAACTAGTCTTGTTGCAAACCTTTGCACTTTTTCTAATTTTTTGAAGTGCTTGACCAGGTGTGGGTTCCAAACTGGTGCTGCATACTCCAGTATGGGCCTGACGTACACGGTGTATAGAGTTTTGAACGATTCCTTACTGAGGTATCGGAACGCTATTCTGCTATTCTGCAGCAGTTATCTGGTTGATGTGCTCCTCAGGAGTACACTCCAAGATCCTTTTCCTTGAGTGAGGTTTGCAGTCTTTGGCCACCTAGCCTATACTCTGTCTGCGGTCTTCTTTGCCCTTCCCCGATCTTCATGACTTTGCATTTGGTGGGGTTAAATTCGAGGAGCCAGTTGCTGGACCAGGTGTCCAGCCTGTCCAGGTCTCTTTGTAGTCCTGCCTGATCCTCATCCGATTTAATTCTCTCATTAACTTCACATCATCTGCGAACAGGGACACTTCTGAGTCTATCCCTTCCGTCATGTCATTCACATATACCAGAAAGAGCACAGGTCCTAGGACTGACCCCTGTGGAACCCCGCTCGTCACAGGCGCCCATTGTGATACCTCATCACGTACCATGACTCGTTGTTGCCTCCCTGTCAGGTATTCTCTGATCCATTTCATTGCCTTCCCTGTTATGTGTTGGGGGGAAGTGAAAGATCCCTTCCCATGGCACTCAGTGCCACCAACCACTCAGTGCCACCTGTTACCAGCTGAAGAGGTCAGCTTCCCGCTCTCCAAGAACTGCCAGGAAATGTTTCTCTATTATATCCTTCACACTTGATGGCCGTAATACTCCACCCACACCCTCACCCTCCACCCTCACCCACCACCCTCCACCCTCCACCCACACCCTCCACTCACACCCTGCACCCTCACCATCCACCCTCACCCTTCACCCACACTCTCCACCCTCACCCTCCACCCACACCCTCCACCCTCCCCTCACCCTCCACCCACACCCACCACCCTCCACCCTCCACCCACACCCTCCACTCACACCCTGCACCCTCACCATCCACCCTCACCCTTCACCCACACCTCCACCCTCACCCTCCAACCTCCACCCACACCCTCCACCCTCACCTCCACCCACACTCCACCCTCACCCTCCACCCACACCCTACACCCTCACCCTCCACCCACACCCCTCCACCCTCACCCTCCACCCACACCCTCCACTCACGCCCTGCACCCTCACCATCCACCCTCACCATTCACCCACACTCTCCACCCTCACCCTCCAACCTCCACCCACACCCTCACCCTCACCCTCACCCTCCACCCCACCCTCCACCCACACCCTCCACCTACACCCTACTCTCCCTCCACCCCACCCTCACCCTCACCCACCTCCACCCTTTCACCCCCCTCACTCCCTCCACCCACCCTCCACCCTCATCTCACCTCCACTCCAAAACCCTCCACCCTCACCCACACCCTCCACTCTCACCATCCACTCAAACCCTCCACCCACACCCTCCACCCTCACCTTTCACCCTTACCCTCCAACCTCATCTTCCACCCTCACCTTTCACCCTCCACACTCACCCTTCACCCTCACCCTCCACCCCACCCTTCCACCTCACCTCACCCTCCACCCTCACCCTCACCCTCACCTCCACCCACACCTTCACCCTCCACCCTCACCCTTCATCCTCACCCTCCACCCACATCCTCCACCCACACCCTCCACCCACACGCTCCACCCACACCCTCCACCCACAGTACTTCCTCTGGTTTATTGCCCATATATGATCAGTACACATGCATTACGTACTGTTCCTGATATTGATGCAGCTGCTGTACACAGTCTGCTGTGATGCAGCTGCTGTACCACAGTCTGCTGTGATGCAGCTGCTGTACCACAGTCTGCTGTGATGCAGCTGCTGTACCACAGTTGTGTGATGCAGCTGCTGTACACAGTCTGCTGTGATGCAGCTGCTGTACCACAGTCTGCTGTGATGCAGCTGCTGTACCAGTCCGTGATGCAGCTGCTGTACCACAGTCTGCTGTGATGCAGCTGCTGTACCACAGTTGCTGTGATGCAGCTGCTGTCCAGTGTGTGATACTGTACCACAGTTTGCTGTGATGCAGCTGCTGTACCACAGTCTGCTGTGATGCAGCTGCTGTACCACAGTCTGCTGTGATGCAGCTGCTGTACCACAGTCTGCTGTGATGCAGCTGCTGTACCACAGTCTGCTGTGATGCAGCTGCTGTACCACAGTCTGCTGTGATGCAGCTGCTGACACAGTTGCTGTGATAGCTGCTGTACCACAGTCTGCTGTGATGCAGCTCTGTACCACAGTCTGCTGTGATGCAGGTGCTGTACCACAGTCTGCTGCAATGATGCAGCTGCTGTACCACAGTCTGCTGTGATGCAGCTGCTGTACCACAGTCTGCTGTGATGCAGCTGCTGTACCACAGTCTGCTGATGCAGCTGCTGTACCACAGTCTGCTGTGATGCAGCTGCTGTACCACAGTCTGCTGTGATGCAGCTGCTGTACCACAGTCTGCTGTGATGCAGCTGCTGTACCACAGTCTGCTGTGATGCAGCTGCTGTACCACAGTCTGCTGTGATGCAGCTGCTGTACCACAGTCTGCTGTGATGCAGCTGCTGTACCACAGTCTGCTGTGATGCAGCTGCTGTACCACAGTCTGCTGTGATGCAGCTGCTGTACCACAGTCTGCTGTGATGCAGCTGCTGTACCACAGTGCTGTGATGCAGCTGCTGTACCACAGTTTGCTATGATGCAGCTGCTGTACCACAGTCTGCTGTGATGCAGCTGCTGTACCACAGTCTGCTGTGATGCAGCTGCTGTACCACAGTTTGCTGTGATGCAGCTGCTGTACCACAGTTTGCTGTGATGCAGCTGCTGTACCACAGTTTGCTGTGATGCAGCTGCTGTACCAGCAGCTGTGTGATGCAGCTGCTGTTACCAAGTTGCTTGATGCGCTGTGTACCATGTGCTGTGTGAGTGTGTACCATGTTGCTGTGATGCAGCTGCTGCAAGTGCTGTGATGCACTGCTGTACCCAGTTTGCCTGTGATGGGTGTGACCACGTTGTGTGCGCTGTGTACCGTTGGCTGGTGATGCGCGCTGTCTGAGCTTGTTGACCTGGTAGCTGTTGTACCACAGTTTTGCTGTGTGACTGTGTACACGTTTTGACCGTGTGTGCACTGTGTACCACGGTTGTTGACCTGGTGTAGTTGCTGTGTGACTGCGTGTACCACGTTGACCTGTGTGACCTGTGTACCATTAGTTTGCCTGGTGTGATGACTGTGTGACCTGTGTTTGCTGGTGTGCACTGTGTGTACCAGTTGCTGGTGTGTGACGTTGTGCTGTGTTGCGTGTGTCTGACACTGGTGTGTTGACTGATGTTCACCTGGTTGTTGACCGTGCTGTTACCTGGTCTGCTGTGATGCATGCGTGTGATCGATGAGTTGACATGCTTGATGAGTGCTGTTACCAGTGCTGTGACTGTGTGTTGACTGTGTTTGACCTGTGTTCACATCTGTGTGACTGGTGCTGTACCAGTCTGTTGCTGATGTTGACTGTAGTTTGACTGTGATGTTGACACTGTGTGTGATCGGTGTGTACCACAGTTTGCTGTGATGTGCTGTCAATTAGATCTTTGTATGAGCTGGTGTCCACCGTTTGCTGTGATGCAGCTGCTGTACCAAGCTGGCCTGTGTCCAGATGCGGTGTGTACCATGTGTCGCTACGCTTTGATGCACTGCTGTCACATCAGCTCTTGTGATGGTGAGTGACCTGTACTACAGTTGAGGGAGTAGCTCGTAAGCAGTCTGCGAGTGCAGCTGCGTCCACCCTTGATGCACTCTGTACCACAGTCGCTTATCAGCTGTGTACCACACTATAGTGCTGAAGTCCTGCTGCGTCAGCTGCTGACAACAGTCTGTTGATCATGCTGTACCCAGTCTGCTGAATGAGTCTGTTGACAAACCGTACTACAGTTCTGTAGGTGAGTACACTAGACTCTGGGTTAGGATTGATACCCATCTTTGTTGACTGAGCACATTGGCGAAATATTGCACTTGTCTCATTTATCAGCTCCTGGAGGGTGGGAGGTGATCCGGTTTGATCCAGGCAAGGGGATCACTTTAAATTCTTGGATCAAGAGCCCCTCACAGGCCTGGAGGAGCTACAACACCTAGGTAGGGTAGCCGGGAAAAGAAGAACCACTTTCACCGTCATTCATTTAGTCACTGTCTTGCTGGACGCATGCTGACATCTCCAAATCCTTACGCCATTTTTATATACTCATTACTTATTGTACATGTACAGATATCTTAATACCAATAGATTAACTGAGACGTTTCGCCATTGGTGATTTTATAAGAAGCTTCCACTGGCGAAAAGTTTCCTTCAATAAACGTCTTGATTGTATTTTATTCTCACAATCTTTTCGTGATGTTGATGTGTGATGTTGGAGTGTGACCCCGCGTGTGTGTGTGTGTTGTTGGAGTGTGACCCTGCGTGTGTGTTGTTGGAGTGTAACCCCGCGTGTGTGTGTGTTGTTGGAGTGTGACCCCGCGTGTGTGTGTTGTTGGAGTGTGACCCCGCGTGTGTGTGTGCTGTTGGAGTGTGACCCCGCGTGTGTGTGTTGTTGTTGGAGTGTGACCCCGCGTGTGTGTGTTGTTGTTGGAGTGTGACCCCGCGTGTGTGTGTTGTTGTTGGAGTGTGACCCCGCGTGTGTGTGTGTTGTTGGAGTGTGACCCGAGTGTGTGTGTGCTGTTGGAGTGTGACCCGCGGTGTGTGTTGTTGTTGGAGTGTGACCCCGCGTGTGTGTGTGTTGTTGGAGTGTGACCCCGCGTGTGTGTGTGTTGTTGGAGTGTGACCCCGCGTGTGTGTGTGTTGTTGGAGTGTGACCCGCGTGTGTGTGTGCTGTTGGAGTGTGACCCCGCGTGTGTGTGTTGTTGTTGGAGTGTGACCCCGCGTGTGTGTGTGTGTTGTTGGAGTGTGACCCCGCGTGTGTGTGTGTGTTGTTGGAGTGTGACCCCGCGTGTGTGTGTGCTGTTGGAGTGTGGCCCCGCGTGTGTGTGTGCTGTTGGAGTGTGACCCCGCGTGTGTGTGTGTTGTTGGAGTGTGACCCCGCGTGTGTGTGTTGTTGTTGGAGTGTGACCCCGCGTGTGTGTGTGCTGTTGGAGTGTAACCCCGCGTGTGTGTGTTGTTGTTGGAGTGTAACCCCGCGTGTGTGTGTTGTTGTTGGAGTGTAACCCCGCGTGTGTGTGTTGTTGTTGGAGTGTAACCCCGTGTGTGTGTGTGTTGGCAGGATCATCCAGTGGTCCGGGGAGTACAGTGCTGATGGTACCATGATGTACTATACACGGGATGGTGAAGCTGAGGAGCTCTTCCTGCCAGGACCTGTCAAGCGACCACTTACACTTATGGTAAGTGTGAAGTATGTTGTCCAGGACCACTTAACACTCATGTCCAAGACCACTTACACTCATGTCCAAGACCACTTACACTCATGTCCAAGACCACTTACACTCATGTCCAGGACCACTTACACTCATGTCCAAGACCCCTTACACTCATGTCCAGGACCACTTACACTCATGTCCAGGACCACTTACACTCATGTCCAGGACCACTTACACTCATGTCCAGGACCCCTTACACTCATGTCCAGGACCACTTACACTCATGTCCAGGACCACTTACACTCATGTCCAGGACCCCTTACACTCATGTCCAGGACCACTTACACTCATGTCCAGGACCACTTACACTCATGTCCAGGACCACTTACACTCATGTCCAGGACCCCTTACACTCATGTCCAGGACCACATACACTCATGTCCAGGACCACATACACTCATGTCCAGGACCACTTACACTCATGGTATGGTAAGTGAAAAGTATGTTGTCCAGGGCCACTTACACTCATGGTAAGTGAAAAGTATGTTGTCCAGGGCCACTTACACTCATGGTAAGTGAAAAGTATGTTGTCCAGGGCCACTTACACTCATGGTAAGTGAAAAGTATGTTGTCCAGGGCCACTTACACTCATGGTAAGTGAAAAGTATGTTGTCCAGGGCCACTTACACTCATGGTAAGTGAAAAGTAAGTTGTCTAGGACCACTTACACTCATGGTAAGTGTTAATTAAGAATGGTGGTCCAGGGCCACTTACACTCATGGTAAGTATGAACTGTTGTGGTCCAGGACCACTTACACAGTTCATTTCATGGTTGTTGCAGGGTCCCTCACTATGGTTGCAGGGTCCCTCATCATGGTGGTTGCAGGGTCCCTCACCATGGTGCTTGCAGGGTCCCTCACCATAGTGGTTGCAGGGTCCCTCACCATGGTGCTTGCAGGGTCCCTCACCATGGTGCTTGCAGGGTCCCTCATCATGGTGGTTGCAGGGTCCCTCACCATGGTGGTTGCAGGGTCCCTCACCATGGTGCTTGCAGGGTCCCTCACCATGGTGCTTGCAGGGTCCCTCACCATGGTGCTTGCAGGGTCCCTCACCATGGTGCTTGCAGGGTCCCTCACCATGGTGCTTGCAGGGTCCCTCACCATGGTGGTTGCAGGGTCCCTCACCATGGTGCTTGCAGGGTCCCTCACCATGGTGGTTGCAGGGTCCCTCACCATGGTGCTTGCAGGGTCCCTCACCATGGTGCTTGCAGGGTCCCTCACCATGGTGCTTGCAGGGTCCTTCACGATGGTGCTTGCAGGGTCCCTCACCATGGTGGTTGCAGGGTCCATCACCATGGTGCTTGCAGGGTCCTTCACCATGGTGTTTGCAGGGTCCCTCACCATGGTGCTTGCAGGGTCCTTCACGATGGTGCTTGCAGGGTCCCTCACCATGGTTGCAGGGTCCCTCACCATGGTGCTTGCAGGGTCCTTCACCATGGTGCTTGCAGGGTCCCTCACCATGGTTGCAGGGTCCCTCACCATGGTGCTTGCAGGATCCATCACCATGGTGCTTGCAGGGTCCTTCACCATGGTTGCAGGGTCCCTCACCATGGTTGCAGGGTCCCTCACCATGGTGCTTGCAGGGTCCTTCACCATGGTGCTTGCAGGGTCCTCACCATGGTTGCAGGGTCCCTCACCATGGTGCTTGCAGGATCCCTCACCATGGTGCTTGCAGGGTCCCTCACCATGGTGCTTGCAGGGTCCCTCACCATGGTGCTTGCAGGGTCCTTCACCATGGTGGTTGCAGGGTCCCTCACCATGGTGCTTGCAGGATCCCTCACCATGGTGCTTGCAGGGTCCCTCACCATGGTGCTTGCAGGGTCCCTCACCATGGTGCTTGCAGGGTCCCTCACCATGGTGGTTGCAGGGTCCCTCACCATGGTGCTTGCAGGGTCCCTCACCATGGTGCTTGCAGGGTCCCTCACCATGGTGCTTGCAGGGTCCCTCACCATGGTGCTTGCAGGGTCCCTCACCATGGTGCTTGCAGGGTCCCTCACCATGGTGCTTGCAGGGTCCTTCACCATGGTGCTTGCAGGGTCCCTCACCATGGTGCTTGCAGGGTCCCTCACGATGGTGCTTGCAGGGTCCCTCACCATGGTGCTTGCAGGGTCCTTCACGATGGTGCTTGCAGGGTCCCTCACCATGGTGCTTGCAGGGTCCCTCACCATGGTGCTTGCAGGGTCCCTCACCATGGTGGCTACCATGATGCAGACATGTCTTCTGACTTCCATTTTCTTCACGAACTTTTGAGTCTAGTCCAGAAAGGACCGAAACGTCGTCTTAAGTTATCTCGTGACCTGAAGTATGTTGTTTGGTGACCTGGTGACCTGTGGTCCTGTTGTTTCAGCTGTTGTTCCAGACGGAAAACCCAGGACTGGCGTGGGAGTACACCCTCCCCCAGCACGACGTCACCTACACCCCCACCTTCACCTGGCTACACTCTGATTGGTCCGTGTGCACCGTCACCTGCGGAGAAGGCACCCAGGTGAGTGTGTGTGTGTGTGTGTGTGTGTGTGTGTTTATGACGTCATGTTGGTGATGTCACACGCACAAAGAACATCCATCTCGTGCAGACTAGAGATTAAACTTATAATTCCTCTGAAATCATCTTTAATATCAGTGGGTGACGCAAGTTTTACGTTCCTCATGGTCTTAAGTCAGTGGGTGACGCATGTTTTACGTTCCTCATGGTCATAAGTCAGTGAGTGACGCAACGTTTTACGTTCCTCCTTGTCTTAAGTCAGTGGGTGACGTAAGTTTTACGTTCGTCTTGGTCTTAAGTCAGTGGGTGACGTATGTTTTACGTTCGTCTTGGTCTTAAGTCAGTGGGTGACGTAAGTTTTACGTTCGTCTTGGTCTTAAGTCAGTGGGTGACGTAAGTTTTACGTTCGTCTTGGTCTTAAGTCAGTGGGTGACGTAAGTTTTACGTTCCTCCTGGTCTTAAGTCAGTGGGTGACGTAAGTTTTACGTTCGTCTTGGTCTTAAGTCAGTGGGTGACGTAAGTTTTACGTTCCTCCTGGTCTTAAGTCAGTGGGTGACGCAAGTTTTACTTTCCTCATGGTCTTAAGTCAGTGGGTAACGCAAGTTTTACGTTCCTCATGGTCATAAGTCAGTGAGTGACGCAAAGTTTTACGTTCCTCCTGGTCTTAAGTCAGTGGGTGACCTAAGTTTTACGTTCGTCTTGGTCTTAAGTCAGTGGGTGACGTAAGTTTTACGTTCGTCTTGGTCTTAAGTCAGTGGGTGACGTAAGTTTTACGTTAATCCTGGTCTTAAGTCAGTGGGTGACGTAAGTTTTACGTTAATCCTGGTCTTAAGTCAGTGGGTGACGTAGTTTTACGTTCCTCCTGGTCTTAAGTCAGTGGGTGACGTAAGTTTTACGTTTGTCTTGGTCTTAAGTCAGTGGGTGACGTAAGTTTTACGTTCCTCCTGGTCTTAAGTCAGTGGGTGACGTAAGTTTTACGTTCGTCTTGGTCTTAAGTCAGTGGGTGACCTAAGTTTTACGTTCGTCTTGGTCTTAAGTCAGTGGGTGACGTAAGTTTTACGTTCGTCTTGGTCTTAAGTCAGTGGGTGACATAAGTTTTACGTTCGTCTTGGTCTTAAGTCAGTGGGTGACGTAAGTTTTACGTTCGTCTTGGTCTTAAGTCAGTGGGTGACGTAAGTTTTACGTTCCTCCTGGTCTTAAGTCAGTGGGTGACGTAAGTTTTACGTTCCTCCTGGTCTTAAGTCAGTGGGTGGCGTAAGTTTTACATTCGTCTTGGTCTTAAGTCAGTGGGTGACGTAAGTTTTACGTTCGTCTTGGTCTTAAGTCAGTGGGTGACGTAAGTTTTACGTTCGTCTTGGTCTTAAGTCAGTGGGTGACGTAAGTTTTACGTTCGTCTTGGTCTTAAGTCAGTGGGTGACGTAAGTTTTACGTTCGTCTTGGTCTTAAGTCAGTGGGTGACGTAAGTTTTACGTTCGTCTTGGTCTTAAGTCAGTGGGTGACGTAAGTTTTACGTTCGTCTTGGTCTTAAGTCAGTGGGTGACGTAAGTTTTACGTTCGTCTTGGTCTTAAGTCAGTGGGTGACGTAAGTTTTACGTTCGTCTTGGTCTTAAGTCAGTGGGTGACGTAAGTTTTACGTTCCTCATGGTCTTAAGTCAGTGGGTGACGTACGTTTTACGTTCCTCCTGGTCTTAAGTAAGTGGGTGGCGTAAGTTTTACGTTCGTCTTGGTCTTAAGTCAGTGGGTGACGTAAGTTTTACGTTTCTGGTCTTAAGTCAGTGGGTGACGTAGTTTTACGTTCGTCTGGTCTTAAGTCAGTGGGTGACGTAAGTTTTACGTTTGTCTTGGTCTTAAGTCAGTGGGTGACGTAAGTTTTACGTTCCTCCTGGTCTTAAGTCAGTGGGTGACGTAAGTTTTACGTTCGTCTTGGTCTTAAGTCAGTGGGTGACGTAAGTTTTACGTTCGTCTTGGTCTTAAGTCAGTGGGTGACGTAAGTTTTACGTTCGTCTTGGTCTTAAGTCAGTGGGTGACGTAAGTTTTACGTTCGTCTTGGTCTTAAGTCAGTGGGTGACGTAAGTTTTACGTTCCTCCTGGTCTTAAGTCAGTGGGTGACGTAAGTTTTACGTTCCTCCTGGTCTTTAATATTGATAATAATAATACAGGTTAGGATGAAGAAAAGTATAAAACAATATTGATATCTTGTGAGGCGAGGCACTGCGGTGCCTCTGTGTACTGGCATGTGGTTGCAGGGGTCGACTCACAGCTCCTGGCCCCTCCTCTTCCTGTGTATGCATGTCGTGTGTGTGTGTTAAGAGCAGGTGTAGACCTGATATAAAGTAGCTGTTATAGATACATAAAGATACAAGTGATTATTTTTTTTGCAGTAATTTTAACAACGAAGTAAATAATAGCAGTGTAACTGGTCAGTTGTGGCAACAAACCTTCACGTTAACAATATATTTCAACTTTATATTGAGACCTTCAGCAAAGCATCGAAGAGGGGCTCATCTAAAGTCGAAATATATATAACATTAATCTGTTTTATTGTCTCCTTGTGAGGGTATTTGTTGCATAGTTTGATAGATGTAAAAGCATCAACAGTGTTAACTGGGTGTTGTGTCTGGCGGTGGTACAGGTATCCAAGGTACAGTGTATGGAAAAAGAGGCTGGTCTAGTGGAGGAACAGTACTGTCGTGGCCATCAGAAGCCCAGCGACCGCTCCAGGGCGTGTAACAAACACCCCTGCCCCGCCTGGTGGTGGTCTGGCCCCTGGCAGCCCTGCGCTATTACTTGCGGCAGTGGCGGCGTCAGGAGAAGGACTGTCATCTGCGTTCGGTCCTTCGGTCCCACGCAGCAGATGGCGCTGCTGGACTCTGCCTGCGACGACAGTGACAAACCCCACGAGACGGAGGTGTGCCCCACGCTGCCGCCCTGCCCACAGCTACTGGAATGGAGTGTGGGGGCCTGGAGCCAGGTCAGTCACTTATTTTAGTGCTAGGATATTCACCTTACCTACATCCCTCTTCACAATGTACTCAGCAACACCTGAGAGGCAACTACGAACATAATATTTATGCTTCAATAAGACCCATCATAACCAACTGTTTGCTTGTTATTGTTCTGCTTCTCTAATTTCAGTATATTTTGCACATAAAATTATTAAAGCATTCTATGCAAATGCTGTTATTCTTACAAGCGTTATCGACATAGTTAAGGCTGTCACATTATTATTATTATTATATACAAACACCAAAGGATTGTCAGACTGTAGTCGACCAATCATTTGTTTCAGCATCCTATATTTGCACTATAAACTCTTAACGTCAATAGTTTGCGCCGTGGTATGAGTTTTGCCTCATGCATCACTCAGCTGGCAGCTTAATGCAGATATTTTTTTTACCAGTAAGTGAAAATGACTTCAGCAGCTGACTGTTTTTTGTCTGTGTCGCTGCAGTCGTGCACTTTGGACCCTTGCGACTTCGAGGAGCGCGAAGTGCTGTGTGTGGCTCCAGGAGAAAACTGCGACCCCCTCTCACGGCCGCCAGACAGACGTCAGTGTGGTAATATCACCTGCGGAGTGTGGCAGGTGGGCAGCTGGTCCAAGGTAAGTGTTACCGTCAACGTAAAACTCACGTGGAATAACCTTCCAATAGTATGAGCTTTTGAGTATAATTTCTTGCGCTTCTTCAGTGATTTTTACAGGAACTGAAAGCTATATAAAGTTGCTTCACTAACCAAGGCGGTTTATTAAGTGTTGGTCTGTATGTGGCAGTGTTCGTCTCCGTGTGGTGAAGGAGTGCAGTTCCGACCCGTGTCTTGTGAAGGTGGCCTCGCCTGCAGGGAGACAGATGAGCCCAAGAGTGTCCAGGAGTGTATCGGTAACTGTCTGGGTGACGAGACGCACTTGGAGATTAACGACGATCTCATGGACGAACTTCTGTCCTTGAGCATCTCTGTTGCTACCACTCCAAGGGGGACATTAGCTACGACTCCTGGGGTTTCATCCACTACGACTTCCGCGAGCATATCATCTACGACTCCAGTTAATATATCCTCTGCGACTCCAACTGGTATATCCTCTACGAGTCTTGTGGATATATCCACTTCAACACGAGAGAGTATATCCTCAACGAGTCTTGTGGATATATCCACTACAACACCAGAGAGTATATCCTCTACGAGTCTATCTAATATATTCTCTACGACTCCAACTGATATACCCTCTACGACTCTATCTAATATATTCTCTACGACTCCAACTGATATAACCTCTACGATTTCTGCAGATATATCCACTACGGCACCAGAGAGTATATCTTCTACGACTCCAGCGGGTATGTTCTCTACTACTCGGGAAGTTACACCATCTTCAACTCCAGGGAGTATTTCAACTATAACTCCTGTAGGTACATCCTCTACAACTATATCTTCTACTAGTTTGGGGAGTGCATCTTCTACGACTAAGGTTGGGGTATTCTCTACTAGTGCTTCAACCAACATTCTGCCCACCACTTCTTCCACACTACACACATCCACTAGTCCCACTATGTCTCCCGTCTTCAGTATCATCACAGCAGCTGTCCCCACCTTCCACACTGTGTCACTCACGTCCGAGTCCAGTAGCACTGCACGAGCTTCATATGACCTGCCTCTGCCGCCGATTATCACAACACTATCTACCTCGGATGAAGCCTCTACGAGTGAGGCTCTAACAATAGCGCCGACAGTAGAGTTTTCTAATTTTTATCCCACGGATGAGACGACAGTAGAAGCACTGCAGTCATCCACCGCTGTTCCGTCAAAGAATTCAAGAAGTAAAACGCTGATAACACAGCCGGAAACCATAACAGATCCCCCATCAACCACAGCATCAGTCTCTACTAGTCTGCCTGTTGCAGACTCAAATATTCCAGAGACATCAACCACAAAATTAGTCTCCACCAGTTTGCCTGTTGCTGACTCAAATATTCTGGAGACATCAATCACAGCATCAGTCTCTACTAGTCTGCCGGTTGAAGACTCAAATATTACAGAGACATCAACAACAACATCAGAAACATCCACAACATTAATATCTACTAGTCTTCCTGTTGCTGACTCAAATATTCCAGAGACAATATCTACCAGTCTTCCTGTTGCTGAATCAAATATTCCAGAGACAATATCTACCAGTCTTCCTGTTGCTGAATCAAATATTCCAGAGACATTAACAACAGTATCAATACCTACCGGTCTACCTGCTGCAGACTCAAGTATTCCAGAGACAACCACAGTTGCCTCAGTATCAGGGCCAACTACAGCACTACTACCTGTAAAGTACTCTCCTGAAATCGGTACCTTGGCAAATGGCGAAGTAACTGAGAAGAAAGATAGTGTAGAGGATGACCACGAAGCTAGCCAAGTGGCTTTTGAAGATAATGACGGAACAGATAATGATGTGGATAATACAACAGATGCTACAGCACAGAAGATAAACTCGACTTTAAGTGAAGATAAAATCGAGGATAAACAGAAAGATAAAGCAGCACCTTTAAAGGAAAGCTTGTCAGAGGCTCATGATGCACTTGGTGACACCGTCTTGGAAACTCATCCAGAAACTGATCATGAAAACATTCATGTTCTGGAGTCCTTCAGTGAAGTCGATGTTGAATCAAAGACACTAAAACCAGAGAATAAGATGGTTCTTAATGACAAGTCTTCAGCAGAAGAAAAGCTTTCTGACGGAGAGATACACCCGGAGAACCAGATTCCTGATAATACACGGGTCTCCGCATCAACCACTTCTGCAGATGACGACCTCAAAACAGATAAAACCCCACTTATCACAGAGGAACCTACCCAAATACAGCAACAAACTCAACCGGAGTTATCCTCTGAACTAGAGGAATCAAATGAAGAAGAGGACGTGGAAGCAGAGGAGCAACGCCCCGATGGAATCATCGAGGACAAAATCAATGTTGATGATTTCGAGGTGATTGAGATACTTGAGCTACCGCCGAAGACTAATGGTAAGAAACACAGGAAGAAGGTTCTCCTCCACAGCGGCGCCAAAGCCGTGGACGTCCTGTATGAGCTGGCGGAAGAGCAAGCAGGAAAGAAAGCAGCCACCACCGTTCTGCCAAACATCAACTTGGGTAATATGGTACCCAAGTACCAGTGGAACATCAGCAACTGGTCAGAGGTGAGAATAAGTGAACATTTACAACATTCTGGAGTTAGTTTATAAGATGCGCACACTTGTGTACCCACACTGACGTACACACGTGAGTGTAGTGTGTAGTATACGTGTGTACCTTTTCAGCTAATTCTTTTATATTTTCATAAATAGGATTTCTGTAAATATTCAGATTAAAGTTTTTTTTTTACACGAGATATAAGGTTATCTAGACTAATATTGGTATATAATAATTTTACGGCCCTTTTTTACGCTTAGAGTTTTGTCAAACTTTAATTCAACAGATATTTAAACGAGGTATGTTAAATATTCATTGTGGAATAACACTGAAATCTGATACTTATCTGTAAGGGAGTATGGTGTGTACAGTGTTGTTACTGTATGGTGTGTACAGTGTTGTTACTGTATGGTGTGTATAGTGTTGTTACTGTATGGTGTGTATAGTGTTATTACTGTATGGTGTGTATAGTGTTGTTACTGTATGGTGTGTATAGTGTTGTTACTGTATGGTGTGTACAGTGTTGTTACTGTATGGTGTGTATAGTGTTGTTACTGTATGGTGTGTACAGAGTTGTTACTGTATGGTGTGTATAGTGTTGTTACTGTATGGTATGTACAGAGTTGTTACTGTATAGTATGTATAGTGTTGTTACTGTATGGTGTCTATAGTGTTGTTACTGTATGGTGTGTATAGTGTTGTTACTGTATGGTGTGTATAGTGTTGTTACTGTATGGTGTGCATAGTGTTGTTACTGTATGGTGTGTATAGTGTTGTTACTGTATGGTGTGTATAGTGTTGTTACTGTATGGTGTGTATAGTGTTGTTACTGTATGGTGTGTATAGTGTTGTTACTGTATGGTGTGTATAGTGTTGTTACTGTATGGTGTGTACAGTGTTGTTACTGTATGGTGTGTATAGTGTTGTTACTGTATGGTGTGTATAGTGTTGTTACTGTATGGTGTGTACTGTGTTGTTACTGTGTTGAGTGTATAGTGCAGTGTTGTGTGTACAGTGTTGTATACAGTGTGACATGTGCAGTGTTCTTACTGTGTTGAGTGTATAGTGTAGTGTTGTGTGTACAGTGTTCTTACTGATGTGTGTACAGTGTAGTGTTGTGTGGTGATGTGTACGGTGTTCTAACTGTTGTGTTGTGTGTACAGTGTAGTGTTGTGTGGTGATGTGTACAGTGTAGTGTTGTGTGGTGATGTGTACGGTGTTCTAACTGTTGTGTTGTGTGTACAGTGTAGTGTTGTGTGTACAGTGTAGTGTTGTGTGTACAGTGTAGTGTTGTGTGTACAGTGTAGTGTTGTGTGGTGATGTGTACGGTGTTCTAACTGTTGTGTTGTGTGTACAGTGTAGTGTTGTGTGGTGATGTGTACGGTGTTCTAACTGATGTGTTGTGTGTACAGTGTAGTGTTGTGTGTACAGTGTAGTGTTGAGTGGTGATGTGTACGGTGTTCTAACTGTTGTGTTGTGTGTACAGTGTAGTGTTGTGTGGTGATGTGTACAGTGTAGTGTTGAGTGGTGATGTGTACGGTGTTCTAACTGTTGTGTTGTGTGTACAGTGTAGTGTTGTGTGGTGATGTGTACAGTGTAGTGTTGAGTGGTGATGTGTACAGTGTAGTGTTGTGTGGTGATGTGTACGGTGTTCTAACTGTTGTGTTGTGTGTACAGTGTAGTGTTGAGTGGTGATGTGTACTGTGTTCTAACTGTTGTGTTGTGTGTACAGTGTAGTGTTGTGTGGTGATGTGTACAGTGTAGTGTTGAGTGGTGATGTGTACAGTGTAGTGTTGTGTGGTGATGTGTACAGTGTAGTGTTGTGTGGTGATGTGTACAGTGTAGTGTTGAGTGGTGATGTGTACAGTGTAGTGTTGTGTGGTGATGTGTACGGTGTAGTGTTGAGTGGTGATGTGTACAGTGTAGTGTTGTGTGGTGATGTGTACAGTGTAGTGTTGTGTGGTGATGTGTACGGTGTAGTGTTGTGTGGTGATGTGTACAGTGTAGTGTTGTGTGGTGATGTGTACAGTGTAGTGTTGTGTGGTGATGTGTACAGTGTAGTGTTGTGTGGTGATGTGTACAGTGTAGTGTTGTGTGGTGATGTGTACAGTGTAGTGTTGAGTGGTGATGTGTACAGTGTAGTGTTGTGTGGTGATGTGTACAGTGTAGTGTTGAGTGGTGATGTGTACGGTGTTCTAACTGATGTGTTGTGTGTACAGTGTAGTGTTGTGTGGTGATGTGTACGGTGTTCTAACTGATGTGTTGTGTGTACAGTGTAGTGTTGTGTTGTGTGTACAGTGTAGTGTTGAGTGGTGATGTGTACGGTGTTCTAACTGTTGTGTTGTGTGTACAGTGTAGTGTTGTGTGGTGATGTGTACGGTGTTCTAACTGTTGTGTTGTGTGTACAGTGTAGTGTTGTGTGGTGATGTGTACGGTGTTCTAACTGTTGTGTTGTGTGTACAGTGTAGTGTTGTGTGGTGATGTGTACGGTGTTCTAACTGTTGTGTTGTGTGTACAGTGTAGTGTTGTGTGGTGATGTGTACGGTGTTCTAACTGTTGTGTTGTGTGTACAGTGTAGTGTTGAGTGTGGAGGTGGCACGCAGCTTGGTAGTGCCACCTGCCAGGACCTCTCCTCCAGCACTCCTGTTCATCCTCACCTCTGCCTCCTTCCGGCTCCCCAGAATGTTCAACCATGCAACACGGTGAGTGCAGAGCTGCAACATTTAACTGTAGTGCAAGATTCGTAAAAAAAACATAATGAGAGATATTAATATGAGATAGTAATTCCTGACATTTCAAATGGTACAGAGACGACCTTTGACGTACGTGGTTAGACGTTTTATACACGCACCTCACAGTGTTATGTTCTTGTCCGTGTCAGGTGGAGTGCGGGGAGTGGAGGGTAGGGGAGTGGAGTGCGTGCTCGTCCTTGTGTGAGCTCGGAGAGCGGGTGCGGTCC